>JAQFYE010004386.1:0-13474 GCA_034694305.1 Protaphorura glebata
GTTGAGACAGATTAGTTGGAATTCTCGTAGATCGAATTTGGACCTCGTGAGAGAAGGACAGCTACTCAACATAACAGTATTCATAACTGGGACAGATTATGAACAACCCATAGCCATTTGAGGTCCATAGTATTAATTATTCAGTCCGACCCGTCGAATTGACGGATTCTAACCTTCATTTAATAAGGAGGAGATGGAAGTCAAGACAATTACTCACGGAACAGAACATAAGCCTGCCTTTTCCTCCCTAGTTAAGATTTATGAATTCGGAATTGGGGGCATGCACGAAGAGATCGACAGATACAGAAGCTAGCTACGTATGCTATTCTTGGCGTCGTATAAAATTTGGAAAGTCGATAACCAACGTACAACAGACAACCAGATAGCCGGAGCGTCCTTTGTCTCTCATTGTCAGCAGCAGGAGAAATAAAATTGGATTCATGAAAATCCCTTTCAGATTCAATTTATGTCAAAATTGCATTCGCCAGTTGAATGAATGTAGATTTACATAAAGACATTCGTAACGTACGTGTGTCACTCGCTTCACTTATTTATGGTGACGTTTGCTTGTCTTTAGGTTAGCTTAACCACCGGAGGTAAATAAGTATGTACACGTTCACATCGTCTGAAAAGAACCTTAATATATTTCCCTTTTCCCCTTGCTTTCTGCGGCAACGGCAGCAGAAAAAGAGAAAAGGAGAAAGAACTTCAAAGTAAGATTCTATCAAGAAAAAAATGACGAGACTTCTGGAGCAGTAGAGAAATGAGGTGAATAAAAATTCTTTATTTTGTATAATACGTAGATATACGTACATACGTAAGGACTTTCTCCGCCTGTCGGGATGGTATTATTGACCTACACTGAAGGGATGGTGTGCGACTTGTACTTGTAAATGTGACATCATAAACTGACTGATGGGAACGGTGCAAGGTGTGTGACTGAATTGAATGTACTTCCCAAAGCCAATACTACTGCCACTACTCCTCCAGTACATAAGAACAGATGACAACGAAAGAAAGAAGAATGAAAGAACGTAAATAATGCATTCACTCTCATCATTCCTTCCTTTCTCTTTACTATATTCCCAGGCCAAATGTCAAAAACTGCTTTATTTCAGAATGAGATAGAAAGTCTTTCTTTACTTATTTAAAAATCTACTTAAGAACTACATGGGACGTTTCATTCCTCAACTCACAATTTTTCTGTCTTTCTTGCTTTTCTTGTACCCTTGGAGTCTTGCCTCGGTCTTAACAATATGAGACGAATTGCTAGCCGTACCCAATCCAATACACGTATAGTCTCACAACTCCTCAAATGCATTCTACATATAACGATGTGAACTTAGATACATAATACAAGGACCTTTCACTATAGATGTGAAATGCCCGATAATATGTATTCTCCAAGAATGTGAAATTTTCTGTATGTTCCTTCTTCAAATATTAATTATTTAAAGACACATTTACAAACTGAATGCATTGAGTGCACCCTGTACTACTATTTGTCTATGTTGTACTTCAAGTCCTTTTAAAACGCCGTAGTACGTGGGTGGTGGAAGAGCTAAAACAATAGTTGATTTCTCTCTTTGAATGTGAAGCTTTTTGAGGAAGCCAATATTTCCTACAATACATAAAACACACAGGCATAAACTTCATCATGTAACAATTTAAAAATATTTTGTTAATTTAATGTAAGCCTGCAGCCACTTTTTCAGTGAGAAAGCCAGAAAATCCGTACTAGTTTTACTACATCTATTCTCCCTTTAACCCACCTCTATGTGTTGTTGTATTGCAAAGCAGCAAAAAATTGGAAGTGCCATGAATAAATTATAGATAAGATTTCGTAAAAAGCAGTTGATGTGTTTCTCCTGAAATGTATTTTTGACTAAGATATTCGATAACTAAAATTTAATAAGGTTAATTTTTAAACATCTACAACCATGCTATTTCCTTTCTTAAAGCGCAGGATGATTTTTTTCATTTTACAAGTCGATGTACGTTATGATGTGTAATATTTGTGAGAAAATAGCAAAAATAAATTTTTCTTTTTCCCTTCCGGTATTGCAAGCAAAACTCAAAGGAACAGAATGAATTGTATGTCGAATGGGTACGATATATTAAACTCATATTCTACATTGAACCTGTATTTGTACAATACATAAAACGAATAAATGCGTTGGTTAAAACTTTTACTCGTCACTGACCGGTTTTAAAACCCATACATTTGCTAATGTAAAATTTGAGAGTTATTAATAATTTCTGTAAGATTTAAAAATATAAATTCTATTACGCATTGAAAGCTTATTTGGTTCAATAGAGATTAGAAGTTTACTAAATATTGGCATATTTATGTAATTTTTCCACAGGTGAGAATGTTCTGATCTATTAATATTATGTGGTTACTTTCTTCTGCTTTCACCTCTCCATTGATTACCTCGAACGCGTTCAACCCAAAATACATCTGAAGGAACTATGCAAACATGTCGTAAATTTTGCCGACAATCTACGAGATGACGGTTTCAGGAAATCTGAATTTTAAGAAGGATGTACAGGGTATTTCATAGTCTTCTACCTCTATGATCCCAACAGTTCTACTTTAATGAATTTTGTAAAGAATTCTATCCAGAACGTATTGAGGTCTGGTATTTATGAAACCAGCTTATGATTAATCTCAATCCAAAGGGGGTGTACGTAAATGAATTTCAAACTATAAGATTTGAGATCTCTCTTGTATCTCGTGAGTTAATAAATACCATTCACCTCAAATATCTCTACCACACGCCAAGTGTGCGATTTCATAATGCATACCACGTAATCTACGGGTCCTAAATTAGATTGCAGGTGTTTGTTAGTTTAGTTATAGCATCGTGGTACGTAGTTCCTTACTTGTAGGTGGAGCGTTTGATCCATCGGACAGACAATGTGTCGGTGTCTTTAAAGCGGTTTTACTCCACTAGAAGTGTTTTCCTATCATACCAATTCCGCACAAAAAATACGTACGCCGACATCTTACCCCGAATATATATTAGTGAGAGTATATAATTTAAAACCACAATTTTAACTGAGACTACATCAGGGAGTGAGGTGAGCGGTTATGAACCTCCCTTTGTATGCGTAAACTTTCTATGGAAACCTGCAACTTGGGGTTCAGGAGGTGTTGAGCCGAACAGATATGAACCACACTGTAGATTATACTTCCTTCCTAGAGTTTCTCATTTGCATTTTTTAATGTTTTCGAATGTCTTGTTTCCTAAGTATGTGTAAGGGTCGTGTGTATGTTATAAGAATGTCACGAAGAGGTTAAGTGGTGCAATGCGTTAGTATAGTATGTGTGTAATGGCGTAGTAGTACGACGTCTTGGACGATTATAAGTTGGAAGTTTGAAATTTTGAAGGCGCAAGTCCGTTAACGGTTGGAGAAAGTAGAAAGCAGAGTTCAGCTCCAGGTCACAAGCCCTGTGTGTCTGGTCTTTGAGTATTTCCTCCTATGGAATGGAACTGGTCGCCCAAACAGAGCACAGAACACGACAGAGTAGAAAAGTTGAAAGCCGGAGGATCTCGTTTCCCTCGGAATCGAAGTCGCAGTCGTCGAACTCCGTTTTCAGTTCCCACTTTCTCTCTCAAAACCTCATTCTCGTAACAACTCTCACTCTCCGTTATCTTTAAAAAGAGTTCACACAAACACCAGACCAGACCGTCTCGTATTTCCTCTTTACAACCGAGAACCATGAACCAACACAAACACCAACCCCACAATCATAATGATCAAGTATCATCACTTCATCAAATTAATCATCACGCATTAAATGGTTCTCTTTGTACTTAATTGAGAAAGTAGACAAAGTCAATAGGGAAACCGCACTTTCCCATACTTTCTTTAAAAATTCTAATACCAAACACAGTGTGTGAATTTAATTATTGTACGAGGCAAACAAATTACATTATCAAATCATTGTACAAGGAAACGTCACTCAAGTATGTGAGAGGGTCAGTTGCGTTCGGTTCGTGTACGAGAGGTAAGCAAAGAATTGATTCATGAATAATAGATAAGAGGTACATACAACAGACGTTTATGAGCACATGTAATAGGACGTTCGGAAATCATGTTGCGGTAAACGATATTCAATTCGATACCAATCCGATACTCTTGTTTTATTTTACGGCAACTTGTTTCATTTCCAGAGACTAAATAGTATGAATGAGTTTGGACTGGAAATACATACTCAACAACGTTCATTTTGAAATGCTTAGGAAATTATAATTGAACAATCATTAAACCGACAAAGGAATAGCAGTAACAGTACGCTTGAGATCGGAAGAAAAAAATATTTATTAATTAACTGTAGTCATAACTTTTGATGAAGACCCGCCACTGGTAGCCGAATATTAACTGAACGCTTTGCAAATAACTTTGAAATTATTTAATTGGCTAAAATAACTCAACATACCATGTACGATTCTGTGCGGAAGACGACGCAACCGTAAAGTCTAACTAACGTAAATGATCACCACACGAACGAAAGCTTTCCGCGGTAAGTTAAGCCAGGAAGATAACAAATTCCGTACTTGGAATGAAACGCGTGTCAAAATTTCATTCAATAAATACCGGAACAGAATTTTCGCGGTTAGACTAAAGAATACCTGAGTCCTTCTGAACTCCGGGAGGAAAGTCTTTTACTTTAAAAGCTGTCATTGTACGTAATGTCAGCTTAGATGGACTATAAACCGCCACGCTAAGGGTTTATGACTGCACGTGTTGTAACCTGAAATTGGTAGTACGGTGATTGTAGTTACGATTGCTTTCCCCGTCATGGCCTTCATTAACTGTCCGTCTCTAGTGGTATCTGTGTCTGCGTGTGCGTTATTTGAAAAGAAATCAGAGATGAATGACAAAAAATGAATAAGGGAGAGAAAGTTCGTTTCGTGGGTAGAATACGGATTCTCTCAATGTTGTCCGGCACCAACTACCACCGACTCTTCTCTCTTTCCTTTGATCTTCTTTTTGGCTTTCACCTACATTCACTCAGTCCGTGGTTGAGTAGTAAGCGAGGCTGTGTACATAATCTGAGCATGAATTGTATTTCTAATCGGAGTCCATCCACCCATTCCCTACTATTTTGTGAGTCATTGATACAAACTTCAGACAGTGGAGCAAGAAATGACCTAAAAATACATGAAGCGTTCCTAATCCCCCTTTGAGATAGTTTGTTGAGTTGTAGACTCAGGCTCAGACCAATGCAGTCTGACCACACAAAGACTTGTTTAGAGAACTGAGTAAAAAGTCCAAACTAATTATTCCTCGTACGGCTGTGGGATGACTGTCAACCAACCATGTTTGAAGTTAGTCCTGGTTTGAATACACAATTCACTGATAACTTGTTTAGATGTTAGTTTTTGGACTTGTGTACCTGCAGGATGAACAGTAATGATTGTAACCCGAAACGGACGCGGATTTGTACTTCCACACAAACTGAGTGTAAGCCAAAAATCGACAGCGACATCACAAAAAGTCAAGCGTAAGTATAGGTCCCATGTTCTAGGGAAGTATTTTGTTTTTCCTGGCAACTGTGATGCATAGAAAGGAGAAAGGTGGAGACAATGTTGACATCAAATTGTATATATTCAACGGAGAAAAATAGAAAATAAAAATGTGAAGTAATTGCATGTTTTCCTTCTTTCTTTCTTTTGTGGTTTACCTACACAATTTCAACTTCTTTGAAAAGCACCATCAGAGTCTATAATATTTTTCTTTATTCAGTTCAAACTTTGCCCAATCTATGTGTTCTAGATATAACTCATGCAATGAAGCCTGTCCTTGAGACAACCTTGTTTTTATGTGACTGCCACGGGTCTGGTGTGGCTCGATCATTTTAAGTTACGCCATGCTATGTTCTCTGTAAGTCGAGATCGAATGTTTACACAACACGACATTTTATGACGCCTGAACCCCTTCGCCAGGAACAGGTTTCATTGTACAATTTTTCTAAACAGTTTGAACTCGGGTTCACTATTGTCAAACAAAGTTAACTTGATAAAAGAGAAATCTGTCAGTTTTGCCGATTTATTCTCCTTTCTAATGTAGAATGACGTGAGTGAAAGTCACGAGCCCTTCCTTCTATTTAAACTGAGTCAAATTAAATGTCCGGGTTTCTTGATAAAGTCTGGACAGGTCAGCTCCAGAAATATTGGAGAATGCATTGCATTAGACAAGTTATATAAAAACTCTACACCGGACTAGTCTTTGGCATGGCTGGCATGACGTGTAGAAATACATGAAAGGCCTTATTTTGCACGAGTTGACAGGTCCTTCCCCTCGTCAAACCTGGAATCCCACAGCTTTCCCCTAATTCTACACTTTCTTCAACTTAGAATTGAGTGAATCGGCGATAGTGAAAGTTTCTCATGCCTTAGCATGCAGACTGTAGTTTTGTGAAAGTTTAACTCATTTTCAGTCCATGTCTAGACTATGAAGGGTGAATAACAATACTACTAAACTTTTTAAGCCTCTAACTGACGCGCACTGTTTGTGAGTACGTATGTACTACTACTTCGGCGACTACCGTCTAGTGTATCCGTCTAAGATATTGACGATGTTTCCTTTCCCGCACGGCTGTTTAGTTAAGGTATCATTGCAACGGCGAAAGGCAATGGAAAAACAAACACCCGATTTGGAAACACGCACACGTTTTCGTGTTGTCTAGAATATGAAAATGGGGAATGGATTGCCTCATTCGTGTCGCCACAACCCATCCGAGCGGAAATAAGAACTACGGGAGAGAGTAATTTTCTTTTTTTAAAGGATTATGCATTTGTAGGAGAAATTGAACAGGGAAAGGATTTTTACAAACTATTATTACATGGATAATGTTGTAAAGTTGATAGAGTATAATTACAATTACAGGAAGACTTTTATAATAAATTAGAGCCGTGTAAATATAAGTAGAATAAATTTAATTGGTATTGAAATATTAATCGAGGTTTAGCATTGTAATAATAGCAATTGACTGAGTCAACTTTCCGTGAAGGATACCGCATACGCAGAAAATCTTTGAATATTTTATATGTTGTACTCCCCGTGATTCTGACAACTTTTGTGAAGGTCTTACCCCCAAAAGTCTAACCGTTTGGCCTCTAAAATACTTAAACCACGGAAATAAACCTCATTCTATTATATTCCATTCTAAAAATACACTGTTTGGCATGTGCGATGGCGTAGTGACTTTCACTTTGACTTTCACTGTACGCCATTGCACATGCCCAACAGTGTATTTCTTACGGCCAAACGGTTAGACTTTTGGGGGTAGGACCTTCAGAAAAGTTGTTCAGAATCACAAGGACTACAATACAAAAAATCCAAAGATTTCCAACCGCTTACATTTTTCCAAAAGGTGTATGCGGTATCCTTTCAAATAAAACTCGATTTCTAATGGAGCCTATTCGTTTCTTTCCTGATGGAGAAATGGCAGCGCAAGTAAAGAGTTCTTAATATAGCCCGGATCAATATTTGAATTCTAAAATCACTAACGATCTTAAAATGTCATAAATTCTTCGCGAGGTCTAAATAACTTATCCTCAACCCGAGATCGCAGGAGTATGTTTTGTTAATTAATCCGAATGAGACACGAATCACTATCTTCGAATGGACTATAACGTGTTGGTAAAATGGAGTCACTAGTATACTCTGTTCTAGAAAGTTGAAAGTCATTGGAAGAAATGAAACGACTTTGACTGTGGAATAAACTATTTGGAATGGTTTCTAGTAAAACTTTCTAGATAGCAGAAATAACAAAGTATGTTGAATTTGTATACTATTTCACTAATTAATCAAAACACGAATTATGAACGTGGACTACATTGCGGTATATACCAAAAAGTAGACCGTTCATTTGTTCGTAGGATCTACGCAAAGCATAGTTTTATAATTAAATTGAATCCTAAAAAATAAATCAAAAATCACACTGATTCAATCAGAGTAGGCTTCGGACAGTTTCAAACATCTGTTCGTATGAAATGGCTTTTCCTACAAGTTTCATATTTTGAGTACAATGTCAAATTCATGCTACATATGTATCATCAATATAGCTAATGGAACTGTGTTCCCAGTGTTCCCGTGCCTTTTTATTGTGTACGACTAGACTTCAGTCACGGCAAAAGTGAAAGAACAAATTGACAGATTAAACTCTGTCAGAAACTCCCAGTTAAAAAACCTTTTTATGCAAACGATGACAAATGGAGTGAGTTTATTACTCACGTCTTTCATTTTGAACAGTCACTTTATAAAAAGAGCCGTGAATCTGTGAATCTTGCCAGTCTTAGTTTTTTGAAGAAAGTTGAAGGTTTTCCAATACGTAATAAGATTTTGGTGTAATGGAAAATATGACCATGTGAAGATGAATATCAGTGCAATCTAAGCTCAAATCTTTATTTTCTCCACGTAATAATGTACATATAGATGTCTACATATCCACCTTTGTTAGTGTTCGTCATTCACTGAATTTCGATTCAATGCTTTCTTTTATTCCTCGTTGCTGTTTG
The DNA here is from genome assembly GCA_034694305.1 of Protaphorura glebata. Taxonomy (NCBI): domain Eukaryota; kingdom Metazoa; phylum Arthropoda; class Collembola; order Poduromorpha; family Onychiuridae; genus Protaphorura; species Protaphorura glebata. Next base: position 8,535 of record JAQFYE010004386.1, read on the forward strand.
CATATACACGTGCATTTTGTTTGTTCAGTTTTGGGATTTCTCCGTGCATTCCTTCTCAATCCATATATTTACACGCTCAATGAAAAACGAACGGATATATGAATAGAATCTGGCGGGTTCAGCCACGTAGGTAATGGAAAACAAACACCGTGAATATGTAAGTATCAAATCTACTAGAAGTAGTCTACGAAGCCTGCAACCACGGCCGTTCCATTGCAAGAATATTTAGGAAGTATATTTTGTATCCTGGTAGTCAAATGGGTATTTTGAAAATATTAAAACAAGAAGTTCGGATATTTATGTGCACGAATGCAAAGTACATGAATTAAATTTCGTCGGACCGCCTTCTACGCAAATAACATTTCTACAGTTTAGCAATTTTGGATTAATTTCTAAATCGCGAATATAATGATTATCGATTATAATAATTTTTAACTATACTATTACTATTTAACTATTTTTATTTGTTATTAACTATTGTTACGTTGGATTTGTATCATTCTTTTACTCATGTTATGACAAATGTAGACAAAAATTATGAGAGTGTGTGTGGTATGCATGTTGAAGTAAATCTGTTGAATATTGATTTTTTAATCAGGAAATTGAACTTGAACGAACTGAGGACTCCTGTCTTGTAGGAATTCCCTGCTGAACCACACACACGGATGTCAAAAACCGCACCGGGGATGAGTAGATTGACTACACTACCCTTGAGTCATGCTTTCCATGCATGATTTCATTAATATTCCCAAACATTAGAGTGCTGAAGTGCAGAAAACTAGCACAGAGTAGATTCAAGGAGAAAGGCATGAGTTGGAGAAAGCAACTTGGAATAGTAGTCAAATATGAATGCATACGAGGAAAGTAGAGTAGGTTGGTTACTATGTGGAATCCCCCGTAATCGTACCTTGTTCGAACGCGTACTTTAATTGCAAACTTTAATTCCCCTGAATTCCACCGGGAATTCATTCCCTCAAATTTCTATTTGAAATAATGCAATTTAAATTCGAGTAGAACTACTTTGTACTAGACGAATGCATATGATAAAACGAGTTTCATATGGCAAATGGAAATGAGATGCAAGGAGGAGCAATCGTCTCATACATGGTTGGTTAGGTAAACGTACATTTGTACGTACACAAGGAGAAAGTAGGTCAGAATGGAATTTAGTATAATAGAAGACACGAAACCAAATGTTAGAAAAGGAAGTGGATTCTAGTCTACCCGCATTTTCATCTTGTTCCCGAATCCCAGGAACCACTAAAGACGAATGAACCACCCAACCCGACCAGTGTTCCACTTGACTCACTCTCTGCCCTCTGTCCAAATTAAAACTCAATTACAATCCCACAAAATAATTGCAAACCTAGTACGAATAATATTACGCTTTACATGAAAACCTTAATGTGACGGTAAAAGCCAGTCAGCAGAAATTGTAGTAGGTAATACTTTCAGTCATCGTTTCGTGCGCCGCTGAAGTGTCAAATTAGCGATTTTACGCCAACTGGTGACTTAATTACGAGATGCTTATCACTTGATTACTCCAATTGAATGCACACAATGTACTGTATTGGAGAAGTTGTGAGATATTCGGCCGTCAGTGTGAGATAAAGAATCTGAAGGGCAAAGAGTTTTTTTACTTTTTATTATCACAACTAGTGCGTCATTTCAAAAGATAGAAAAGATGCGCTGACATACTAAACGTCTCAATTACGATTAGTGACGCCCTCATCAAGTCAATTTTGAAGGTACCGGCCGTAGACTGGCGCCATCTACAACCACAGCATAAGTTAAAACTTTTCTATACATACCGTATTGCCGGCTATAACTATAATATGTATAAACTAAGCTGTCTTTGCGGTAGAATGTTTTGTGATTTCTTTTTTCGTCAGACTTCTGCACATGTCAGGAAGCTGTTTGCAATTTATTGCAAAACATAATTGAAATTATGGGGATTTGTGATGCAACCAATTACGTAGTGCGCTAAGATTAAGTCTAAGAGTCTGTTGAACCAATTTTGAATGCAGGCAAACATTTATACAGGTGTTGACTTTTATCGAACTTCTTACCTACAAAGATTCGGAGATGAACTAGGAACTACACAACCTGGAAAGAAAATTTTTACGACCTGTCTTTCGTAGAAACATGCCAAGTTAAATTAAAGGTTCGAGCGGTTAAATATAAACGGGAAGATAAAAACTACTTACTGTTAGGTCTCTATAATGAGTTTCCTTTTACTTCAATAAGTTCTCAGTCTACCTACAGTTTTGGTGGAAAATATATTACATTTATTTCCTTGAAGACGAAAAATTGAAATGAGAACTTAGCGTGTCTCTCACTTGAATACTTCAATACCACCAACGAAGTGGAGTCTTGAACCAACCTTTCAGGCAGAATTTTTACTACAACATCAACTGTGTTTCTCAAAGTCATTCTCAAGTATTCATTTCACGTTTATTTCAAATATCGACAAAACTATGATTGAATTCTGAAATCATACTTACTCAAACCATGCTATTTACGAATACTACCGTCTGGATCCCCTAAAATTTTCAAACATTTTCAGACATTAAATGAAAAAGACTCAATTTTGAAAAATGATCCTGATTTTGGTGCATTTTTATATAATCTCAACCGGTCTGGCTAACTTTTAGGATCAAACTCGTTTATTTGTCAGAATTTAAAAACTGATTAACCAATTGTACGCAAATAATTGTCCGGACCTCTTATCCGAGCAAATAATTCCCGAACCGCCTAATTGAAAATATTGTGAAACAAATTGAATTGTGATTTAGACGTCATCTTTTCATACGGTGGTTTGGAGATAAATTGGTTAAATTGAATCCATCCGTCGTTTCTACTCACCTTCTCCACTAGTACAGGTGAATTTATTTAATGGGTTTGATCCCACATGAGAAAGCCATTTGTTTTGCTGAGCTACCTGCGGCTCTCTTCCAGTTAATTGAATTAGTTTAAGGGCATTTGAAGCCCACAATTTTATGAGGGGTTGTAAATGCCACAATTAAGCCAAATTTATTCCCTGCTTAAAGGCTGAAAGTGGATGAAATGTTATTCGAAACAACGTGGGTATTCCATCCGATTCATCCTGTGCTGAAGACAGTAAAATCAGGTTTGTCGTGTGGAACTTGAATTGAACACACGAAATGAGATTGGGCGGCAGATTTCATGTAATTGATTCAATTTTCATCCAAAACTTGTCTTGCAGCTTTGAGTTTGAATATATTGTGAGCACTCAAATCAAAATGAAATTCCAATATTTCGATTATCAAATTATGTACACAGAAATAGTTCGATTTCGATACTATGGATGTTTCAAATTGACATATGAGCGAAGCCATGTCAGGTAGTGAAAGCTGTCCGACTGTTTACTTTTGATTAGTCTCATTTTGGGAAACACTATTATTTATTTATGAATTAGTGTTTGTCGAAGCACCTACCGTACATGTTCTTATGTCTGTCAAACAAACCTAAACAAACCCAACAAATTTCCCAGGGGGTATAATATCGACGAAAGTCTCACGAGTGATATGAAACCTATAACCATTTAAATATTTGACGTCGCATTAAATTAATTGTCAATCATTCTTATTCAGCCAATTTGTGCACTTTCGTGTAAATTTCAACCATACAAATAACACATTGTCTAGCTCTAAGCGAAGGCTCAACGCGTATTTTCCAGGAATCAGATGAGTTCAAATGACTTTCTCTTCTCACGCGTCTCTTCCAAAAGGCTTTGCCTTGACTCAACTTAATCAAAGTTCTTGAAGAAGAGTCCTTGCATTTGGTTGAAAACTCAGACTCAGTTCAGGCATTCAATGATAAGAAGAATCAGACAAGGGAAGAAAGCGTATCATATATGCATGAACACTTACTTCACGCATACATGAATATACCTTCTCTCAAAATTTCCATTAGTTGAATTACTAGTGCTGGGAAAATAGTAGTTGGTGGGTTGGTTCTCCCATGCCTTAGAGTTGTTCTAATAACTTTTCCTTGGGTTTGTGAAAGATTCACTCACCCCACATTCGCATATCATAATAAGTGGGAAGTGCCATTATTATAGACTTTACGAAGTGCAACTTCAACTTTTACTCAGGAAATGTAATCTACTCTCAAAGCTTTTTAGCCTAGTAAGGGCGGAAACATTGCCACGGTCAAGGAAAGTCAACTTCAACCTAAAATACTATCATATTTTGCAAGCAAAATTGTGAAAACACAAAATCGAGCTTATAACTTCAATAACATTGCGTGTTTCGTATAATTTACAAAGAGAAGGTGGAGACAAAATGATTGCACAATGCATGACATTCATACGTGTCATTATCACGAGTAATAACTGTGCTTAAGTAATTTCGTCCCAGCAGCACAAAGAGAAGACTGAAGTACATGGCCACGTTTAGTAGTAACTAGCAAAAAGCCCAGCCAAATGGCTGGGTTAAAAACGAAATGAATAGACTATATTGCGGGGATAGACTCGGCCGGGCTCCGCCCGGCAACTTATTTCAATTAGTTCCACTAAAATAGGGTACAACCCTAACCGTTTTCTCTCTTTTCATGAAAAAATCGGAATAATATCGATAAGCGCTAAAACGAAATAAATTATTACGGGATAGACTCGGCCGGGCTCCGCTCGGCAACTTATTTCAATTAGTTGCACTAAAATAGGGTACAACCCTAACCGTTTTCTCTCTTTTCATGAAAAAATCGGAATAATATCGATAAGCGCTAAAACGAAATAAATTATTACGGGATAGACTCGGCCGGGCTCCGCCCGGCAAATTATTTCAATTAGTTCCACGAAAATAGGATACAACCCTAACCGTTTTCTCTTTTTCCATGAAAAAATCGGAATAATATCGATAAGCGCTAAAACGAAATAAATTATTACGGGATAGACTCGGCCGGGCTCCGCCCGGCAA
>JAQFYE010004387.1:0-13473 GCA_034694305.1 Protaphorura glebata
GGAACTAGAACTAAAATAGAATTCGAGTGGAACTAATTAGAACTAGAACCTTGAGTTGGGTGTGGAACTAGAACTAGAACTAATCAGAACTAATATAACACTTAACAACATAAAGAACGATTTCAAAAAAGCCCGGAATTATGAGATGAAAACTTCCCGACAGCCTGATATTTTCGTTTTGTAAGAAGCATATATAAGAGTATTTATAAATGCTAATTGCTGGATTCAACCTTGTCGGATTTTAGTTTATTAATAGCCACGTTTAAGCAAAGAAAAAACGAATCAATCAACCAAGGCAATTCCGAAAATTGGAGATAATTCGTAATTATAGAAACCGTTGAATACATGTTGAATATATCAGTCGTTCCGTGCAACAGCGAGAGTTAGCATTTAATACGTACACGACTTTGAAAATAGATCTGTATTCACTAAAAAAAATTAGGAATGACCATGTGACTAACCAAATGCCTATATCCGCTTGATTACAACAGTTAACCCTGAAAAGTTTTCGACCGAATAAAAAAGATATTAATTATCTACCTGAAACTTTCTTGACGCTATGATTTCGCAACGACATTAATTATTTTCAGAATAGACTTCAATTAACCAAACCTTCGCAACTTCGGCCTAGTGGAAATCACACATTCATAATATTATACAGTCCCTTAAATCATTTCTTATGCATGTCATTATGCGTCTGACGGTCTCGACTCCCTCGGACTGACAATTTCTGGAGGTTGCTTTTAAATTTTATGTTTCCCGTAGCCGGTGCTTCTCCTACTGCTAGGGGTACCATCCCCACGACAAATGGAAGGGAACCTAATCTCTACTGCAGAAACGCGCCAACGTGGCGTATAAGCGTATGTATGTCAATTAATGTGTGTATTTTCCTGAATGTCACATACCCATCCAAATTAGTAACTTTTAAAATAGTAATTATCAATTCATCAGTTTCCTCTTGGTTGGTCTTACTTTACTTTGTGGACGCCTTTCAATCGCCATCTACACCTTGAGTGAAATTTGTAAAATTATGCAAATAAGATGACGAAGAAGAGAAGTGAAAGTCAAGTGTGGATTTCCACATTTTTCAGTACCTGTTATTTTTTCGCTGTACGCGATTATCATCACTCAACAAAATTAAAGTAATTTATTTTTTCAAGTACAAAATAAGTTCTTTCAAAATGCACTCACCTTTAATTCCAATTATCGTCAAGGTCCCAAAGTGACAGTATTAGTAAGTAGCGCACCACAAACTCTTTGAACCGGAAGTCAATCAACAACAAAATCAACATACCATTTTATTTATTTTCGAGAAAAAAACAAAAATTGCTGCCGGACAAGACAAACCGACCTTTTTGAAGAATTGTGTCAAGATTTGAATTCACATCCCGGTTCCACAATCTCGCGCCAGCTGAGGAATTTTTTAACATGTGAGGGTAAACACGTAAACAGAATTTCACAATTCCCAGAATTCCCACACATGAAATTGACAAATAATTTAATTATTTAATTATTGCCAAATTACAAATAAATCAAGTGCTTCCAAACTATCATACAGTGCACTTAATTTTTAATTACAATTAGTACCCTTCTGGTTAATTTTGAGAGTTTATTTTATTCTATTTCCACACAGATGTTTGAAGTCAGAAAGTGAAAGTCAAGTCAATGAACGAAACGAATTTATTCAAAATTTGAAACATTCGGTTTTTTAATCAGTGCTTTCCAACCCTGTAACTGAAACTGCCTCGTGCCTTCCAACCGACACCGATCACAACAACGATACGTATTTTTAATTAGTCAAAGTTTTAATTAATTTTCTCGGTCAGTGCCCTGACCCTGACTGACTGAGGTCATCGAATTGGGATCTAAAATGAGTCGAGCAGTAGCAGGAGAACTGCTAAAATGGGAAAGGAGAAGTATTGTCCTTTCAGCATTTGGTAAGTTCAATTTTATTGAGGTTGGAGGTCAATGAACCGGACTACTTCCTGTTTATTAAATTCCTATTATTTTCTAAAATTGTTATGAATTATATTTTTACAGGTCTAGTCGGATTCGGAGCTGTCGTTGGAGCTGGGACAGTATATTGGTTATTTGTGAGAAGAAAAATTGAAGCACTTTTTCAAATTCAATCCGTGATAATTCATGAGCTTCAAAAGGATGTTAGCAGTCTAAAACGATCAGTAGCATCAATAAAGGATTCCCCACACTCATCAGTTACTAAATTTAAAAAACCTGGGCAAGAAGGATCGCCAGAAGGTCCATCAGATGAAGAGGCGTTCATGACTGCTAGCGATTTGTCCGAAACAGATGATGAGGACGCTTCCGCCAATTTAAAAAAACGGAAACGCTCGTCGAGGTACGACATTGACATTTTCACAGTTAGAGAATTGAGTTGTCAATTTGTTCTCAAACTTTACAGAAGTAGTACAAAAGCCTCTAGTGAGGGAGAAGATGATGATGATCCCTTGGCTTCCTTTTTAGAAAAAATTGATAAACTCCTTGAGGGCTCAATTGCGGATCAGCATGAGGCCTTCAATACTTTAAAAATTAATAGAGATAAGGTATGAAGGACTAACTAACTATCTGTGCACTTAAATTCTTGGTATTACTCATGAGCAACCTCAAATAATTCCAAGACTTCTACAGCTACAAAGTTCCTGTGACTTTTGGTGGAGACTGGCCAAAGCCACGCATTCCGAAGCTCAGATTGCTGCGAGTAATGGTGACAAAGAACTTAGGAGAACTCATATTGAATCTGGTAAAAATTCATCATTTTTTTTATAAAGTTGGTCTCATTCTTATTTTGGAAAACTTGAATATTTTCAGCCTTTATTTCTGCAGAGAAGGCACTAAAATTAGATGACACTTCCGCAGATGCTCATAAATGGTACGCAATAACCATCGGAAGTCGTTCTGAATTTTTCCCACTGAATGAAAGAATTCAAAGTGGATTTACATTCAAGCTTCATGTAGATAAAGCAGTTGCGCTTAATCCTAAGGATGCTGCGTGCTATCATCTTCTCGGCAGATTTTGTTTAGAAGTAAACAGACATATAAATTACATTTTTAATAAGTTTATTTTTTAAACGATAATCCTATTGATTTTTTGATCAGGTGTCTCAACTGTCTTGGTTTGAGAGGAAGGTTGCAGCCACTCTATTTTCAACTCCTCCGACTGCAACGGCGAAGGAAGCATTGGAGAATTTTTTAGAAGCCGAGAAAATTAAACCATTCAAAGAAAATCGTCTTTTTATTGCAAAATGTCTTATTTCCACGGGGGATTTGAAAAAAGCTGCCAAATGGCTTGAAGCAGCTTCTCAAATGCCAATACAATCTGGGGGTGTAAGTTACATGATAAATTTTATGTTTTTGATAGTTTGTCTCGTGGGATCCTGGATTTTTTTTAAATAATTGAGCTTATGAGTTTGCCAACTAACTATTTTGATATTACTTTAGGACAAAACTGCACATGAAGAAATCATGCAACTTCTCTCGAAGTATCGAAAGCATTTGAATTCATGAGGAGAACCGATGTTTAGAATATATTTCCGCGACTTCCATTGTCGGAACCGATGCTTCAAGAATATTCCACGTTGACATTTTAATACTTGACGGTATTGCAACAATTGATTGACAATCACATACAATGGTATTGCAACAATTGATTGACAATCCCACAAAAAAGCTTCCGTCCTAATGATTGTGAAACAGATGACAGACTATGAGTGATAAATTAATAAACGATCTGTCGGTCGACATTGCTAATTTTATATCGTCTGAACATAACCAATTTTATCCAATGTTATTACGCCTTGGCATTATTTTTTTCGTTTATTTAGCCTCCCGTTATAATTTTCGCCGTTAGAAGCCCCGATAGTCTTGACAAAGCTCATTTTACTGTTGACCTTGTTGAAAATTTGGAAATAAATTATTTTAAATTGAAAAAAGTATATTTTCGTTGGTTTCTGGAGTTATGGGTAAGCCTCACTGCTTGGGGCTATAGATGTTATTGTTATCCACTAAATCCACTGTCAGACCTGTCAGCTGGCGTTTCTATTACTTAACTTTCTGTAGACTTTAAGATTAAACGTATCTGAGGAATGAATGGATAGTCGAGTGTTATTTCAGATGTAAACAATCTCCTCTCATGCTTCTCTGCACGTGGGAAATATATCTTCGGATACCTTAACAGTTCAGTTTCGAAAAAAAACACGGGTCATCCCGTTATCATTAAACACATTCTGTTCAAATAAGAAAAGGAAACTAGCTATCGAGCTGTAAAACTTTTATAACCCGCGATTCTTACCCAAATGTAGTCACTTCATGTACGAGTTGTGACCAAACTAAAAGTTCACACTCCGTGACAAAATCAGAGTAATTTGAGTCTACAAGAATTAAACTTTCAACCAGTCCATATCGAGCTTCCAACCAGCTGGTAACTTTGCATTGGGTAATTCAAGCAGGCAGCTAAGCAGAAATGAGTGTTTCACTCATTTCTGCTTAATTTTACACTTCCACAAGGCGTATGCGGTGTGCTTTCACTGTTTTCAATTACTGTTGATTACACGTTTCGACAAAATGAATTCGTATCTTCATTTAAGTAAATTAATTGCATATTGAATTGCAATTTCATAATTGTACAGGGTGAGGGTGACCAACTGTATTAGTTATGGGATTACTCCAGAACTAATTAATTACCGTAAATGAACTAATAGAGCATCCGCGCGCTCTATTTATTCTGGTGGATTCAAGGTTCCAAGACTTTCACCGCTTTCTCCATAAGCACAGTGGTGAAAGTACTCGGCTTCTAATGGAGACCGGCCTCTATTAGAGGAAATTACAGATTTTGACCCCCTATTCGAGATTCCTGTAGTACATTTTCCTCCCAGGAAACTGTCACCCTGTAATTAATTGCACATTTAATTAGATTCCGAGTCTGTTTTCGTAGAGCTTTTAAGCACACTTTCTTGTATGAGTATTTCTTTTCAATTCTTTTTGTTTCCTTTATTTTTCTATAGCATACCCGTGATTTCTGTTCCAAGTTTTGGGCACCTCTCTCATTTAGGTTCATGAATACTTACTTTGTACATTTCAATTTTCGTATTTACCAATCCCACCGAAATGTTCGACACTTGGCGTGCGGACTCCATCATGAGAAGTAGTGTCAGTCTATTATTTTCCCCCTGTGTCATGGTTGGTGACCGACTTTGGAGTAGGAGATGGAGTTGGTCTCGGTAGTCCTAGCACTTGGATTTTTAGATTCTTTTTCAAGGTTGGAATTTTTCTTTGGGCCACCCTGCAGATGTATTTTCATGTGCGTCGTAGTCTCAGTCCTTAGTGGTAGCAAACGAATAGCAATAGAAATGTTTTCTCGGTTGGATTATTTTCCTTGGAACACTCTTTAGTCGGAACTGATGACCCTGCAAAACCACGTTGGCCCACACTTTGACCCCTTGACCCCTTCACCGGGTCACCACCAAAGCTCAGCGCCTAACTGCCAAATACACCTCCACAGGCACATTGCCACATACCCAAACCCAGTAACCAAAACTCAGCAGATACCATCAACCCAGACGCGAGCCAAACACGCATTGAAACCCACAAAACAAATAAAATAAACCACAACCCCTTCCCCGTGTCCCCCATGCATAACACAGAAAAATAAGCAATTGAATCATATCAGCCAGAACATAAGGAAAAAATAATCGGCCGACATTTCTGCTACCATGGAACAATTGGGTTCCCAATAGCCTAATTTGGATGACCTCGCACTAGATTTATTTTAAAAAAAACACGTTTCCACAAAGAAAGTATTACAATTCTTGTAATTTTTACTATCCTTAATGCATTGTGTACACTTTGTGCTAATATATGTTGATTTCAGATTAATCTATCGAAATGAAGGTGTACCTCCTGTTTATATATTCAATGATTGCTGTTCAACTTTGCCTCTGCAAATCTTTATTGGTAGAAAATATTGTCGAAACGTTAGATAGGCAAGATTTCTACAGTGATGGTGTCTGGCAAATTTCAGAAGAAAAATTTCGGTATGCAACATATAGATCCACTCTTCCATTAATGGCACTACCACTTTCAAATTCGAGCGATTTCTATCAGCACAAGGAGTATTGGTTATGTCTACGACCTTCGGGGTTAATTCAACTGGATTAATCTCATACTCGTCGGACATACAGGACATACTAGCATCGACCTATATGTATCTATCCGGTATTTTGCTATAGGGAACGCAAGCATTTCAGTAAGAGCGGGTTACAACGATCGACATGTGCACACAATTGTGCCTCAAGTCGAAACTATATTCGATTGGACAGAAAAGGAGTTTTTTCTCAACAACTCTTTAAGTGTAAGTCGCCCCGCTCAACGGTACTGGGTAATTATTTTTTCCATCTACTCACATAGTTCCATGTGTACGCTCACGTGGGTGAACCTGACGGAGTAATTTTAATCGATTCGATCAATCGATCAATTTCTAATTTTGTCGGATTACAATTCCGACAGGGATCAAGAGCATAGGTTGGAAATGGCGCAGATTATTTCGTATTTTGATTCCCATTTTTCTTATAGAAAGGACACCTCATACGCCTTACGGAAAAATGTACGCCGTTGGAATTCCTTGGAATTTTTATGTTGTAGTCGTTGTCATTCTGAACTTTTGTGAAGGTCTTACCCCCAAAAGACTTACCGTTTGGCCGCTAAAAATACACTATTGGGCATGTGCGAAGGCGTGCAGTGACTTTCACTTTCACTTTGACTTTGACTTTCACTCCGCGCCCTCGCCCTCGCGTGTATTTCTAGTGGCCAAACGGTTAGACTTTTGGAGGTATGACCTGCACAGAGGTTGTTCAGAATCACACAAATTACAACAAAAAAAATCCGACGATTTCCAATGGCGTACATTTTTCCACCAGGTGTATGCGGTATCCTTTGTTGCCCCAATCTTTGGTTTCACCTTCTGAAGGACTTCAGTCTTAAGTGAACCGACCAATAGCCGAGACAAAAATGTCTGACTAGAAAAGTTAATAATATTCCCATATTATTATAATATTTTTTGTTTTCTCATTTGTAGCGGGAGTTTAAAAGCAAAAGAAGGTCTGGCAGATTTCCATCGTTTCTCGGAGTTTTTCGGGTTAAACTTTGAACTATTTTCATGAACGTTACCGTCGATGCCGTCGAAGTATCAAGATGACAGGTTCCCTTACGCTAAATACTGATAAATTCTAGTTTAAAGTATTTCACTGGACTTTCCTTAATATAGGCAGCCGCAGTGGTCCTCCATCCTCCAGTTATTAATATGCGTTTTAAATTACTCCGTAATTACTACGACACGTATTCCAATCCGAATAAAAATCGTTAGCTTTGAAAGATGCGAATGAACCCTAAGGCCGCACATAAAAATTCTTATATTAATATTAATGAACATTGTTCACAATTCGACTCTCGTCTCGACAGGTGATTTGAAAGTCAAATTCCTAGTTCCTATTACGACGCCATTCCTACATTTCAAATACGGCCTGAAGGCTCTCTGCAGAGGAATCCTACCGGAATAAATGGAATGGAATTCATTGCTCCAGAAAACGTAGAATTTGATTGTATCTGATGAATGATAAATGATATTCCAATTTCCAAGATCGACCGACATCATCATAAAGATAAAAGATATGAATCTGACAGGGTTCAGTTCAGTTCTTCAGACTCACGGTCCATTAAACTTATATTAGTTCGATCAATGCAAGCATGCATGCTATTATGCTTTCGCTTGGGTGGGTCTGATGCAAAACGACCTTTGTGCCGTACAAAGGTGTTGCCGTTGATCTATATTGCAAAGTTTCTGCTCCGCTGCCATGATTGTGTAGAAAATTGGATTGAGATTACAAAATACTATGTAGTAATTGCATTCGCGAGGAGATGGAATGGAATTGGTAGATCAATAATTCTGTTCAAGAGCATTTTTTATTATCTTTCCTTTCTCAGAGGACAAATCTTGTATGGCCTGCCTGGCTAGCGTCTCCACACTCCACATTATTTGCTTTCTTTCGAACTCTTTTCGTCTACAATCCAGACAAGGTACGCAAATTGGTTGTAAAGTTTGGTCTGATTTCGAATCTCCAAATGTCAAAGATAATTAATGTCTGGCCAATTATAATAGAGCCTTCTGACGTCAAGGTTGTCATGCGAATTTGCCGAGAAATAAGGAAAAGGGTGTTCCCAAAGAGATTATAATACCCTATAGGCTAGAGTGGCAATGGTATAGTGTTTGGCCGAAATCAAACAACGGCGACCCGTCCCTAGTTACGAGATCAAAAGTGAGTTTTCGTTGAATTTTGTACACGTTAGTACGGTAAAAAATCAACAAAAACTCACTTTTGGTCTCTTAACATGGGGACGGAATTTTGAAAAAAAGACTTTTGGATTGCCACTCTATGTATATTATAATCTCTTTGGGTGTTCCCTAATCGTATGTAACTTTTGTTTACTAATGGGCACTCGACGGGTGGGATTCAAATATTTTACAACATCCGACGTCAATGAACCAAAATGTCACTACCAACAACATGTTATTTTTGTGACGTCAGAAGGCTCTATTATTTTTGGACAAACATTAGGCATCCAGAACAATCGGAGTCCCATGGACAATTTTATTTGGGTCAGTTTTCGACATGTGTAGCTCAGAGAATCGTTCCATTTAACCCCCCGCCGTCAACAAGTGTCAGGTACGGTCGCACTGTGACCTAAATTCCTCGTCATTAGTCTGTTTACAAACAGTCAGTTTTCGACCTAGCTGGAGGTCACCAAAAGTAAAAACAATATAACCTTTCATCCACTAAGGGTAACTTTAGGAAGATGGCCCTTGCTGTATCGTGTCACCCGAATATAATGTGCCTCGAAATAGTGAGATATGCATTAAGCTCGTAACCTCTTCGCTACAATTTGCGGAAATTTGGAAGTTCAATTTTGGTGTGATGTTTGAATGTGTATATCGTGTACCGATGAGTGACACATCTGACCTTTGATTGTCCTTCGGTGGTCGAACGAGGTTGCGACAACGAGTATTCGGGTTATTGACTTGACAGATAAGGTCATGTCATACAAGGGACCAAATGGTCAATATGTATGTCATCGAAGTAGAATAATGGCAGCGAAAGGAATCTTCTCGTGGTGACCTTTCTTTATATTTAGTATCATTATAGTACTCGTCGCATAGTCATCGCAAAAATTTCTCTCTGATTTGGGTATTTAGGGTATTTTTACGTCCGAAAACTTCCCCCCGTCAGTCAATACAGGGTCGAGACGGAGATTACTATTCGACCGACTCATTCCCGAATCCGAACTCCGAATCCGGGTATTTTGTGATGTGTAGACGTATATGTCAAAATCCCCTTCAGCATCCGTCCCAGTCCGTCGACGTAAAATATCTTCGTGAAAAATAAGCTTTTTCAGTACCAGTCACGCTACGCTTACGAGACGAAACGGAACGCGAGTTCCGGGAGTGACAAGGCTAATAAAACCGGATAGAATTAAAATAAAACTTCTTTAGGCCAAACATAGTCGACATATTACTGCGACAATAACAATTCCACTTGCCAATTTTAACCGAATGCGTTCTAAAATTGTGAAACTATAACACGAGAAAATAAATACGTTTTTATTACTACTACTATGTGCGTCAACAATTTCCATGAGAATAATTTTGTCATTCCGTCGTAGTATTTTCTTACTAGTTGAGAAAAGTTGAGATTATACGATACTATCCAGTCTTCCAACAAACTGTTAGTTCAGAACATAGTAGATAAGATATATTTTCAAGAAGTAATAATTGAAATACTGGATTAATCTGAGAAATCAGTTCAACTAATCATTCTAAGAGGTAAGCAGATATTTTAAATTGTCAAAAATACTTCAAAATCCTCTGAACTTTTATTTCCGACAAACGCAGAATTAAATCCTGTAATCTTGTATTGTCGCTATCGGCAGATGTTCTGGTTTCGAATGACTAGCTTACCGTAAATGACCTGTTAGGAACATGGATTCGAATACAAGTAATGACCTCACTTAGATGCCGGCTTACGTGTGATAGGGTTGTTCTCTAAGATGGGTAGATTTAGAAACCGATTCACGAATTTTCAGTTTGTATAATCGTCAGTTTCTCTTATTTACGGTATTAGTATTATGCAGTTATACATATCGTTATATTAATATTAAACTGGCACGAAAACGAATAATGCTAGTGGTTCGTTTAAGACACAACAGATGTTCGTGGTTTTAACACAGCACGCAACATTTCTGTCTAATCGACAATAAATTATGGAACATTTGCCACTCTGAAAAAATCAACGATTCACCATAACTGGTACTAAAATAATTGTGGACTATAGATGTCACTTTTCTGGAAAAGATTTTAAACGGGTTTTTGTGAATGAAAATTTGTCTTATTTGAGAGTCGCAGTATTACAAATTACACTTTAAATGGTACGTACTGGGATGGAAACCCTAAGTTTACCATTGACATAGTGCAAGGGAAATACTTGGTTTTAGAATTCGAGGAATTATTTGCTTGAAAGAAGGGATGCGCATGCAAACATGGGTTCTTTTCAGGATACTTTAGTAAAAGTTTCAGAAGAATCCATTAGAAGATCTTGAAGATGAACCGCCAGCGCCATAGCGTTGTCGGAAATCCGAATTGTACAGATATCGTCCTGAGTCTGGTCGGAATCGGTCGGAATCTGGTCGGAGTCGGAATCCTGTCGACGACCATTTGGCGTAGTTACTGAATAATCGTTAGTTGAGGCTGACATCACTATCACTACGAAGCCCATGATGGAATGACCTTTATGTGCTGGAACCCTTTGTAATTCCATCGTTTCGTTTGTGAAACCGCCTGTTCACCGTGCATGTGTTGCGTTTAATCGAGTAATGGAATATTTAGCAGTCCAATGTGATTCGTTTTGCTATTTCAAACTAAACAACCGGACGTGAGTGTTGTTGGAAATCGGAATAGGTTGGAAATGCGAGTACATGACCTGACTATGTAATCCACGACTTCTTTGTTCATTGATCAATAAATAAATTGGCAATGGCAATTTGGCAATGCAATGAAGTGAAGACGTGAGGATTTAACTGGTCGAAGTGTTATTTAATTATTAACATAACTAGCTCTGGCTAGCTTCTGACAATTTCTAGTTACCAGAAGAACTCTTCCCGGTTGTAGCCAAATAAGCAATAATTTGTAATAACTGGACAACTGGGGATAAAAATCGCGTTCAAGTCAGATAACGTTTTATTGGAATCTTATGGAACTAAAGCAATATCTCTTCCAATCTCTTGTACAGAGAAAATGTACGACCGCTTTGCTCCAGCCTGTATGCTGATTAGTCGGCTTTAATTTATCAAACGGTTAACTATCTATATATTATAGTCAGCTATTTCGTATAGCTATCTGGTTGATTTTTTTAATTTTCTAAAATACATGGTACTATTTACGCGATTTGTGGTCTCATTTAGAATTTCTTGCAAAAAGTGAATCTTGCTAATGTTAATCTGTCTTATTAATCCAATTCAAGTCACTATGTACAAACATTGCCCACAACAATATAACAGTAGACACATTGATTTATCAGTGGGGGCTGCAATTACGACAATGAATCTCCTCTCGTCATTCACAAATCACTAGACTTCTGGAGATTTGGGTTTGAAGATTTTGAGGGACCCTTTTGCCTTCAGTAACGAACGAGTCATTAATTATTTATAAACGTTTTATGTCCTCAATGAACTCTGTTGATTGAACTTTTGAGCTGTTGGGATTGGTTGAACCCCGGAGACTAAAAGCTTGTTGATAAAGATGATAATTTATAATTGACTCCGCACATTCAGTCCAGGCATTTATAATCACACAAGGGATTTGCTTAAACTCATAATGTGGTGAAAATTCTTCTGTCGAGTTTGTGGAATGTTTTTCGGGTGGGGTCTACTTGTTCGGAATTAATTTATATTTTATAGGTTGGCCAACCATTGATTTAAATCAGAAAATGAATGGTAGAATCCAAAACGGACAGTTTTTTTTTCTAAGGTACGCACGGTCAGGATTACTCTACCAAATCCTGTAAGCGAGTCCTGCCGTAAGTACTTTTATAGAACTTTTGAAGGAAGTAGTGATTGATTGTGTGTCATTTTCATTCTATGTCATTTATTTAAGAAAAAAAATGTGGACCTTCACCAAAGTATTCCGTAAAGAAACATCATTGGTTAGGGCGATGGTGGTGTGACATGGATTACGATATGAAGAATCTAAAGGGCAATAGAACAGTATTGTATTTTTTAGAGGACTACTTAAGTTAAATATGTTATGAATGTATTCCAGCTGTGTGCCAAAAACTTGCGTAATAGTGAAATGGATATATGTATATTGCTTATACTCCCCCAGATAGCTCCAGAAATGTTAGTTAAGATGAACTGAACCATGTAATTCGTAAACAAACTCTAATCACCGCATTGCATTCCGCTCGTAAATTGATAGCGAGCAGCAGTAATAATACAGGGTGTCCTAGAAGTATGTGATCGTTTTATTCGAACCGGAATAATTTGTAAACAATTTAACCGGCACGTACCGGAGAGTTTAATCAAATTGAAGCCAAATGTGATTAGAATTTAGATTGTGCTAGAAAATTATACATTCCAAGTTGGATTCGAAACGACAAGTTCAAGGCAACCATTTCTAACACGTGGTGGTGATACATAGGGCGACAGCACAGGTCATATGTGCAGAATTGAAGTTTCTAGTTAGTTCAATTTTCAGTCCATTTCAAGAAGTGTACTTCAATTTTGTTTAAAACTTGGTCCCAAAATTATTGGACGAATTTCTTTGGGCTCGTACTCAACGCACAAATGAAAAGCTAAATAATTTTAACAAAATAGTCTCCAATTTCGTTTGTTTTTTCAAAACAGTGACCCTACACTACACATACTATGTAGAGAATGTAGACCTATCTCTCATGGAGAGTCATTATAGAAAACAACTAAATCCAGTTCAATTGGTGACCACACAACATTTTAAAAAATTAAAAAAAAAATTGGTGACCATGACCTCACCTAATACGGAATGCGTTGTTAAATTAGTTATTTCGCTCGCCCCATAATTACAACACGTTATAAATTGTTACATTGTGTTTCCTTTTACATCATCCAGTTAGTTAGCACCTTGCAATTTTCGGCATGATCTAAATTCTAATCGTATCTTGTCGTTTGGCTCCGATTTGATGGAAATCTCTAGCAGTGAAATCGGTTAATTCTTTGAAGAGATATTCCAGTTCGAATACTGTACATACTTTGCGGACACCCTGTATAGTTTAGTCTTGGTAAAGCTATATAGTGCAAAATAGTAAATAAATACGATTGCTAGTATTAGTTAAATCTGTCTATATGTAAATACGTAGTCTATTCTCGTTGCTAAACCCTATT
>JAQFYE010004388.1:0-13473 GCA_034694305.1 Protaphorura glebata
ACGTATACTGAGTCTTAGGCTAACGTTGTTGTAACGTCAGTGATTATCGTTTTAAATAAATGGTAATTTTTTCTTCTCTTTTTTCACATGTAAATTATCCAACCCACCCTCGCACATCTGAGCGTTTTTCTACAACTGTAGTCGTGACGATAAGTTCTGCCATAATAGTCATATATGACATTTATAGCCACGTTTCTATGCCTATTAGAGATTAACGTGGGTAAACTTTTGTGTGGACATGTGTCGATGTCAAGTGTGTAAACGTCTTCTAAGCATCGTAAATATAAATGTACCAATATCTTACGACAAAATAACATTGGTCCCGAAACCATTGTTATTGACTTAACCGGGTCATGGCCGATTAGCCCCCTTCTGTCACAGTTTATTTGAGTTCAAATATTCCGAGCGCGCCGACGACATACTGTTTAAGACAAGAAAGGTCGTTGACCTCCTCCCGTCTCTCAAATGTATTCACAATTTCCGGTTCGAGCCCATTTCTTTCCGATTTGTTGAAAATAAACAGCGCCGAATCCGCAGAGTCTCAGGTGTACTTCTTGCACTAGGGTCTTTGGACAAGAGTTTCGCCAACGCATGTAAATGTCGATTGCGGCATAAATCCGTGGACTCTATGCACTCGGCTTTCCTCCTTGTGATATAGCAATCCTACCAGAGCTCTTTTTCATGTATATTGTTTATTTATTGTTACACAAACAAGCGAATTGTCACAAAATCAACATGTTTGAACTACGCTCAACGTTCAATACAAAGAGCTACTTAAAACAAAAGTAAAAAAGAACTGCAAAAATTCTATTGCTACTACTACAGTTACTACTAAACACTGGTCTAAACTTCAAACATATATATATATCATATATATTATGGACCAATGTAACTGAATATGCTAATTAAGCTAGGATTAAAACATTTTTTTATTTATTCAAATAAGCCTTCAAAAATATAGTCCATGTTTTTTTAGGTTGGTTTATGTATATCGACGGAGTCCCAAATCCCAACTGGACTCTCTATGGAGGTCATCAGTAATATGCATGCACTGCAACAGGGAATCAGAATTTACTTATGCCTTATAGAACTCCATTGATCGATTGATTGATTTCAGTTTATTTCTGTGTTTGTTGTATACCTATTGCAGTTTTTTCATACAAGAACACACTAATTCAACTCTAAAAAAAATCTAAATACTATTATGAGAATAAATTGATTGTTTAAAAATAAATGATACAATACATTCGATCCAAATGATCAATTTAGGTTTGTGAATAAAATTACACAATACTGTAGCTTGGTAATCGTGTAAGTATAATTCTAATTGATTATCACATAGTTTGGCCTAAAACACAACCTCCCGCATATTAATTTTTTTGAGCTAACCCAGAAAGCTGAGCAGCGTAGTCTTGTTGTCCAACATCACAATATTGGCTTACCTACTGGCTAAGAGCAAAACACAGTTCTAGACTTCAAGCCAACTAAAATAACTCAAGCTCATACTGAAACCGCTTCGATGTTCACCGGACAATTGTATTGGCGAGGTTCAAATTTAACTCAAGAAATAATGGTAATTACTTTGTTCGTTTTGCTTTTAATTACTCAGTTTGTTCATCCTGACTTCGTCCAGATTAGCAATTACAAGTAGTGAATCCGAAAACGAAGTCGTTCTTCTGAATCAACAATTCCGATCTGACTGAATACCATCATCACGATACCCCAAATGAAGAGCTGGAGTGTTATGAGCTATCTCACTACACTTCCGTAAGCCCAATGTTTTGTGTATCTCAAAACCGAACTTTACGTGAAGTAGTTCGCGTTCAGGTATGAATATTTGTATAAATTGTATACTGGTATCCGGAATGTAAGACGATTGAACGAATCAAACTTTAGAGCAAATAAATTTCTGTACTCAGTGATTTAGATACGCTTTCATATAACTGATAGTAGTTTTAAACAACCCATGTATTTAACGATTGAAAAAACTGGAAGTGCGTGCGCCATATACAGTAAACAGAAATTTCCACCGTATAATAATTGGTAGCATTTCTTTCGTCCACAAGAGTTGTCGTCCCCAAGAGTCGTCGTCTTGACATCGCTAGTGTCCGTGAGCGCCGCCGAAACCGCGGACAGTTGCACAGCTAAAGTGCAACTTTAGCTTTGCGCCTTGCGCAATCAGGAAGGAAATGTTTGATTTAACTAGACGTAACTTCAATGGGATTAAGTACATTCAGACAAGTGGTATCACCATTAATATCGTTATATGCTTTAAGAATTTATAGATAAGAGTAGTTTAATTATGTTTATAATTATAAGTACCGTTAGTACCAGGTTGAAATCGGTGGAATTCACATGAGTTTTCCTCTCTAAAAATTTTGTTTATTCTCTTATATTAAACTAACTAGAAACCCAACAGATTGCTGAGAAATCTGATGTATATCGTAGCGTGTTTATGTTATGTATGATAATTTAAAAGTTAAATAATTTAAATAAAAGCTTGCTTATTTATTTATCGTTAGAAGGAAAACTTTTCTAGAAAAATTCTTTATAATTTCTCGCGCGGCTTTGCCGCGCGTCCCGATTTCCCCGCGATTTGGCAGGATGACAGTAAGGAAATCAGCAGTGACTTCTACCGGTTTAGTGGTTGACAATGGCACTTAATAAAAGTGGCTCAGCCGTATGGGTTTTTTTTCTCTCTCTCTGACCCTCATTCCACCATTTCATCCCTCCCAAACCCAACTTCTCTCTCCACCCAGCTCTCTTCCAATCCCATATGTGAACCTTCTTCCTTCCTACAAAGTCCCAATAGATTCCCATGCTTTAACCTCCTCGTCGGAGCCCCATTCTATCCCATCCCATCCCACTGGGTTGAAACTTTAAGAACCATCCATCTTCTTACAAAGTCCGTGTACTTATGGGTTAAGAGTTCATGCCTACGGATTACAGAGGTCCACCAGGTTTATTTATTAAATTGAGGAAAACGGAGCGGAAATTGATTAAATAATCACTTGGACGTATTACGACTTGGAGGCAAACTAGCTTACGAAATATGAGTCCTCTGTTTCCTTGGTGAATAAAATGAACTGCGAGCGGTGGAGATGCGAAAGGCGACCTGGCAGAGCTAAAAAGAGAGAAAAGGCAAAGACAGCTACTGACTGTCGCAAAACGTAACGAGCCGAAGTTAAATGCCAAGCACTCCATCATTTATCAATTTCGTTATTGTACTGAGCTGTTTGGGCTATGGATCATGATGACATTAATAAAGAATTCTCTGACTCAAGTAATGAAGCGAGTACAAACGTTTCATATTTAACTCCATTGCTGAATCGGATTTCATAATTCGGATGCCGACAATGGCCAAGGACACCTCAAATGCGTATAAGCCAAACCATCATCTAATGAAACCAGCACGAAGCACAGTAGGGCAAATTGTTTAATATGTAACTCCTGTTCTATGGTTGAACCGGATGTAAAAATTGGGTTACATACAATGTCCGGAAGCGCCAAGGACATGTCAAATACCTATTCCAAATTCGCGCCAATTCATCAAGTAATGAAGCAAGTACATTTGGAAGTACAGACAGACAAAGTGTTTCCTACTTGTTCCTACATCGTGGTTGAACCGGATGTTAAATATTTTTAAGAACTAATTAGGACTAATTGCCTATTTTAAGACTAATTCTAAATTCCAAATCGTATTTATATGGTGTCGCCGAGGGGAGAGCAGCGTAGGTAATTTATTTTGTCAAATTGTTGACTTGGTTCTTGACACTTGAATAAAACTGAACTTGAAATATTAGTTACCGACGACCGGAAGAGTCAAGGATACCTCGAATACGTAAGCCAGCTTTTAAGCCTATTCATCAAGTGATGAAAGGAATACAGTTGTGAGTACATCCGAGGAAAATTCTAGCTATTAATTCCTGCCCCATGGTTGGACCAGACTTAATAAGCTAAGACATTCTGGCTCTTGTCCGTCCGATCTTTGTCCAACAAATTTGACCGGAGCTCATGGCTTATTGCCCAAGAGTTAAGCATGCCAAGTATGAAGTGAATCTAAAGAGAAATGTGGCGGCTACAGCACGCACACAAACACACACATAAAAACACACAGACGCTACCAAAGACAATTGTATAGCTCAGTCATACCGCCTTTAGCAATAAGGAAGGAAATGGTTTGAGTTATAACATCTCAGTGCAAATGGCTTTACACCATTAATTTCTCGAGTTTTATTCCCTACCGAATCTATGGAGCAGGCAACTTTTCGGCATAAGTCACTGGTCAATTATAAGTTCAGTTTCAGTTCGCACACACATAGACTAAATCTGAGCTAATAGAATTTGATCTTTTTTGTATTGCGCCTTCGCACTTATTTTTTCTGAAATGCTAACAGGAATTGTATTAGTGACCGCTATTGCAATAGTTCTGCACCAATTTTTTCGCGTGAAGCGACCGCTCAATTTTTCACCAGGAACTTACATTAACTTAATACTTCTGCTGGAGTTTCTAAAAAAAAGTTAGGAGTATACGAGGTATTTACAAGCTACAACCGATAAATCGTTTTCTCTTCAAGGACCGAGTGGAATTCCATTCTTTGGTTACGCCCCCTTTGTCCGCAGTCCGTTATATGAAGGATTGGTAGACCTCTCCAAGAAGTATGGGAAGATATTTAGCATGTTTCTTGGCACTTACCCGTAAGTTCTTATCTAACTATAATAGTTATCGAATAGCAAATTAAGGTGGTCTGCTTTTTTCCTTGAAGTCACAAACCCCGCCACATGATCAAACCCTAAATGCCTAAATTCCACAAATAAACATGCATCACATTGCCTTGACTTGGAGAGTACGAGGGGGGATCCGGAAGTAATGTGAATGTACTTCTTACAACATCTTGCCAGCACAATCCTTCTAATGAATTTATTTTTCTTCAATAGAGTCTCAGTGGAGTTTAAAATACTTTTCCCACTTAGAGTTCCATCTGTCCATACTAGTTTTAAGAAATATTTCAGGTCGTTTCCAAAGAACTTTTGCACCTTCTATTTTGCTTCCTCATAATCTGAATACCGCTTTCCCCTGTGTTTTATTATGAACTCCAAAATTCTAAAAACAGCTTGGTGCTTGCTGTCGTTGAGTTTTGAGTATGTCCGATGGATTGTATAATTCTATTTTTTCCCGATGCAAGTTTTTCAACTTTGGCTTCACCGGCAAGATCGCCGGAATTCTGAGGAAGAAGTGAAGTCTGAGTATCCTTCTGATCGCTTAAATAATGTTTAGGAATTTTCTTGGAATTTGAGGAATTTAGAGTGGTAGCACTTTTTTCCGTCTGTTATGGGCCTTTCCTCGTACGTTAACATCCTAAGTCATCAGTGTTCTAAATTATATCTTACAATTTTGTCACAATAACATTATTTCTCGTCAGTGTTGTCGTGTTGAACAACTTGAATCTTGAGAAAGAAGCCTTCGGAAATGAACGAATGTCTGGCAGACCACAATTCGGATTATTTGAAGACTTCAGTTGCGGAGGAGGAAGACCGAGAGGTCGGTACGACGTTGTATTATACAAAGTTTTAAATTCTGAACTTAACGCAGTTGTGATTTACGTTGAACTATAGGGCAGCGATAGTTTTCAGCAGTGGAAAAGTTTGGCAAGAACAACGAAGATTTGCGATGAGAAGTCTACGTGAATTTGGTTTTGAGAGAGCTTCCATGGAGACAATGGCTAGGGAGGAAGTCCAAGACTTAATCGATGGGCTCAAGTTTGTACTAATTTTATTTCACATTTCATTATATGTATTAACTCTCATATTCGAATGGCGAGGCCATATACAATTATTTTCAGCTTCGGCCTAACAACCCTTGTCGAATTCGACAAATTATGAGGTCATTCCGGTAAAAATTTGTAAAGTTTTGTCTGAAATGTGGCTTAGTCTGCCAATTTTTACCGGAATGACGTCATAATTTGTTGAACTTAACATGGGATATTATGCCGATGCTGAAATTACTCGTATTTCGGTTTCGTAAGATTCCATGTTAAAAAATGTATCCAAGTACTCCAGCGTATCTGAAGCAAGCCCTGGTCATAACATTCGTAGTAAATTTTTTTAATCGCTCCGTTCTTCAGCTTCAATTGACGCCTACCCTCATTTAATTTGAAACAGTTGGTCAAAGCTACAACAAAATGAACCAAGTCTGAGTGAATACTAAAATGATTTAATACGTATTATTGGTATTTATTCATGAAAGCATTGTTTTATTTTCAGGAAGGAGTTGAATCGACCAGTTTGTCTAGATGAGCGAATATTGACGTCCTTGATGAATTCTTTGTGGTTTATAATATCTGGGGAAAGATGTGGTCATAATATAGCGAGTCACATACACAAGACAACTGAGTACGTAATACGAAGTACACATTTTTAGTTACCAAGCGCATTCAGAGAATACCATCCCAACCAACCTTGAACTCATGTCGTTTTGTCGAGTTTTGTGATGAAATTTGTGTTTTTCAAATTTGCAGTATATTATTTAAAAAGCTCGGCGTAACACGAACTGCATGCATATTATTCACACCGTCTATTGCAAGAGCTTTTCCAAAAGTATTCGGGTATAAAGAACTTCTCGGAAGTGTAAATGAGGCTTATGACTTTCTGAAACAAACCGTGGATGCCCACAAGGAAACGCTGGACATTGAGAATCCTCGAGATTTCATTGATGCTTACCTGAAAGAAATAGAGAAAACAACTGATCCGACGTCAAGTTTTTGGAAGGAGGAAGGTGGTAAGGACGTTTATCTTTAGTAAAAATGTTGGAAATTGCCGAATTATCATTTTCAGAGAAACAATTGGTGACCACCCTGTTCGATCTCACTGGTGCTGGAGCGGACACGACAAGTGCAAGCATAAACTGGGCGCTCCTATATTTAGTAACATATCCAGATATTCAGGAAAAGATTCACACTAAAATTGTCAATGTTGTAGGGACAAATAGAATTCCATCTCTCGCAGACAGACCGAGGTAGTTTTAATAGTTCCGGATGTGATTATTATGTTAAACATGATTGCGTTAAGAATAAGTATCACCAATAATAATACTGCTTTCACCTCGATAGAATGCCCTATATGGAAGCTGTGATTGCCGAGACATTGAGATTCTCTTCGATGGGATCGCTCGGAATACCACGTTGCACCACTGAAGCAATAGAATTAAATGGGTACAAAATACCCAAAGATGTCGTGATTCTTCCAAACCTTCGGCAAATCCATTTTGATAAAGAACGTTGGGGTGACCCAAAAACTTTCCGCCCGGAAAGATTCATTGGCAATGATGCACTATTCAAACCGAACGAGGGTCTAATTGCTTTCTCAGTTGGTGAGTTAACGTTACGTTGTAGCTTTTCCTTCCAATTTGTTGTGAAATCTAATAAATATTTTGATTACTTTTAGGCAAACGCATGTGCCCTGCCGAGAATTTGGCGAAGGATCAAATGTTTTTGTTTATGGCCGGTCTTATTCAGCAACTTCGTTTTGACATCGATGTAAGAAATATACCAACTCTACAACCTCTGCCTTCACCGCTCTTCCGAATTCCTCAACCATATAACGTCATAATTACCA
The DNA here is from genome assembly GCA_034694305.1 of Protaphorura glebata. NCBI lineage: Eukaryota > Metazoa > Arthropoda > Collembola > Poduromorpha > Onychiuridae > Protaphorura > Protaphorura glebata. The sequence goes on from JAQFYE010004388.1 coordinate 7,615, forward strand.
ATAGAGACTCAATAAACACTAGATGTAGACATTTTAAAGCTATTTTTGTATGTATCACCTGTGTTAAAATCGGACCGTGATAACATTTCATTGGGATTCTATCCAAAATAAGCCAATGGCCTATTTAAATTGATCATCGTATTATTCATAGAACGTTTTATCAATTAGATGGATTAAATTTGTTATACCATCAAATATAGTGTGGCTACCAAGAGATGCTATTTATTATTATTAGTCACAGTCTAACAGGTGTTCTAAGCCATCAAGAATAGTAGTGAATGCATGGCTACCTATTCTATGGTTGCACACACAATAATAGGCACCGTGCGCTCGTTAGAGGCGCTACTGTTTTCCCCATTTTCAAGGATGAAAAACTGTCTCAACAATCCCCTCCTCTTTTGCGCTTATGGAAATTAACATTAAAAAAATTACTTTTTAAGACGGCCGAGAATTCACTTAGAAATTGAACAATTCAGTTCTCTATCTTGAATTTAATGAATGGGACTATTTTTTCACTAATAAAGAAGGTTAGATAACCATAACCTTCCCCAATTTTGAACTAACAATTTTCAAGAGAATATATTCTTGCCCTTGGCTTTTCTGTGTCGCTCGCAATTCACTCTAACGAGATGTGCTCCCGCCCGCAGCCAGTCTGGATTCTGGCGCTGACCTTTAGGACTGCACGTTGCCTATTGGTATATAATTTAAGAATATACAGGGTGCCCCAGAGAAGGCGAACAATTGTTTGGCAACATTTTGGAAAAGTTACAAAAAATTAGGTTACGGTCAGTTTGGAATTACAGAAATATTCTGAGAACTGATTTTCCGAAGTACAGAGACTCCAGATCTGGCATGTTAAAATTAAGAACTTAATATCAACATTTCATGTTGTCTCAAGCTTTTGCTCCACACAAATCCGGATCCGGTCGGATTGGCTTGAATCCAGACTCGCGAATCTCGAATCCGATAAAAGCTGGATTCGAATTCGCACCAACGTTACCGGCAAAAGTCGGATTCAATCCGGACATGGATTCACGAATTCGATGGGAATATAAATAATTTCTATGGAATACAAAGAAATCTTTGGGAATTTAAATTTTTTTAGGGAAGTGAACGAATTTTTTAGAGTTGAAAGAATTTTTAGTTAATTGAAATAATTCTTTGGGAATTGAAAGAATTCTTTGGGAATTGAAAGAATTCTTTGGGAATTGAGTAAATTTTGATTGAATTGAGCGAATTTTTTGGGAATTGAAGGAATGCTTCGCGAACTGAATGAATGCTTCGGGAATTGAAAGAACTTTTAGGGACCAGCATAGCGCTGTCAAATTTTTAGATCAAATTTTTGTAACGTGGAACTGCTTCGAATAGTAAAAGGCATGTTATTTCAAAATTTTGTTGCATAATATTTAATATTTATATTAATATCATATATATATAATATGATGATGATGATGAACTTGGGCTCAGGATACCAGGAGTCCAAGTTCTTAATTGACATAGCCAAAGGCCGAATCAAATTCGGGTATATACAAATTTTGGTACAATTATGGGATTACGGACTGTTCATCATTTCAAGGTCTTTGCGCGGAATTAATTTACGTTGGTATTCCGATAGAGTAGGGCAAGATTAATGGTACAGTTATTGGGATATTCGTGTCAAGTTCATCATTTCCTGGTCTTTACATAGAAGAGAATTTTTTACTGGAGCCGTATTAAAAAGGGGCTGAATATATACATAAGGCCAGAGGGCCCACTCAACCAGAGTGGTAGGGGGTATAGAGTAGGTCATTTTATAGAGTGCAGTCTACATGTCATGTTTGTGGTAAATGGTACAATTGATCAAAAATCTGCATGGGGTGTCACTTAGGGACCCTAGCTTGTATCATTTGCTTTTGTTGAAAACTGTTGGGTAGCCCAGCCTAATCTGGGCGATACATGCCGCAATGTGAGGAGCGAATTTGTTCAAGAGGTAAGGTTCCATTTCAACTTCTGCTTGCTTTAGGTTACCATAGTGGGGCATTGTTGCGGAATCCCTAGCAGACTTCATATCGGCCATTCGTAGATCTGACTTCATCTTTGCTAACATGTCCTTTTCAAGGTTAAGGATTTCTGGGCCCGACTCGAGATGCCACACTAGGGTGTAGTTGAGTTCTTGCAACGTAACTTCCAGCTGGCAACACCAGCTGGCTCGGCGGTCTGCACAGTTCTCGGACACGGTTCTCAGGGAGATATATGCTTGTCGAACAAGGGAATCGGGTTTTGAGTTCAGGATTCTCTGCCAAAACCGTAGAGTGGACTTGAAGATTTCTAATTTTAAATGTGGTTTTCCCGTCTCCAAGCGGACAAAATAGCGGGGTGTGCTAACTGGCAGTGACAAGGCGCGCTTATATAAGGTCTGTTGGATTCGTTTCTACGATGTCACTGTGACCCGTACCCCAGCTTTCGCATGCATACAGGGTTGTTAATTTTGGAACGGAGTCAAAGAGTTTGTTCAGGAGACCGATGTCCATAGCTTTGGACTTTCGCATTAAATGGAATACTGCGCCATGGGCTCTATATTATATAATATTATTTTATATTAATATTGAAAGGGGGATACAGTTACATAGCGTTTGGAATATTCACCTCTAATTACATGAAAATTTTTCACAAATGCGGGAGTCACTTGTGAATCAATAACTATATTTTTGAAGATGAATTTCGGTCAGCGTCGGAGTATTGCGGAGTACACGTTTCGTCCTTCCGTCAGTAGGAGCCATTTTTATTTTTCAATGTACTCTTGATAGTAGTCTGATCGTCTTGTCCAAGAAACTCGACGGGAGCTATGGGCTCCTAGTGGTACATGCCAAGTCTGACTGAAGTGAATCAGAAAAGAACTGTGACCGCTAGAGTACTAACAGACACACGCCGGCAAAGACAATTGCGTAGTAGCTCCGCAAAATGGATATTCTCTTAAACCCCAGCATTGTGGGTAGTATATATGTATATATATATTTATCCGCTGGAGTGTTCTTCAGAGACGCTATCCACCCACACCGCGGGCAGTTTTGTGAAGTTAAAGTGGTACCGCCTTGCGCAATGACATGTCTTATGACTCTGACAAGGAAATAAACCCCATTCTATTCTATTCTATTCTATTATATTCTAATCAGGAAGGAAATGTTTGATTTAAATCCAGAGGTTACTTTAATGGAATTAAGTACATTCAGAATAATGGTAACCACCATCAATATTATTATTAGTGATAGGTTGAAATGGGTGGAATTGACATGAGTTTTCCTCTCTAACAATGTTGTTTATTCCCTTATACTAAACTAATTGGGGAAAACGGAGTGGAAATATATTAAAAAAATGCTTGACGTTGTACTCCGACTTGGAGCCAAACTGGCTTACGAAATATGAGTAAACTGTTTTCTTGGCAAGTAAAATGAACTGCGAGAAGTGGGAATGCGAATGGCCTCCTGGCAGAGCCAAAGAGAGAGAAAATTAAAAGACAGCCACCGACTGTCGTAAAGTGTAGCGAGCTGAAGGTAAAATTTCAAGTCGATCCATCCAGTATTGAATTGAGTACAATTGGACAAACAGTCGGACAAACCGTTCCATATTTACTCGAGTTCCATTGTTGAACCGGACGTCACTTTGGGGTATCGGCGACTTAAGGATGAGTCAATGACACTTCGAATATGTATGACATATTTTAAGTCAATCCATCAAGTAATAGAACGAATACAGTTGTAAATCCGAAGAAAACGTTTGCTATTAATTAATAATAATGATAATGATGTTTATCATTTCCGAATTATGTGGTCTTCTGACTTTTGCATTCTGCTTACAACTTGTAATTATATATACGTATTTATTGATTATAAATTAGAGAGACTAAACAAAGGTTGAACAGGTACATGTGACACATGACATACGAGTAAGTGCGAGAAGTCCTCGATTGCCTTTAAGTTGCACTATTGACAAAGTCCTCTTATATTTGGATTATGCTTGATTTGATGTTTTCCTAAATTTATACTTATGCTATTTGCATTCGTGTGATCTATATCAGCTGAATTTGGGAGAAGTTTTTAATTAGGCTCTAGTTGAGGTTGAAGTTTAAGTAGCCCTGGGGAAGAATGTAAGTATTTAGGTATGCATAGTGTTCAAAAATTTGGAGTTTTTTTTACATATTGACAATATCTGATGATAACTGGTTATTTCGAAGCACAGTTGTTGTAGTTGTTATAATACGAATTTTACAGTTAAACTAATTTCTCAACATTTTCAGGAAACTATTCTCAATATCAATATACTCCAAAACATCAAATCTTTCCAGCATTGAATTCATTTGTTTATACTAATTATTTTTACATTCATCATCAGATTTTAATTGCTTGTAAAATATTTCAAAATAGTATTTGCTAAAATGATGGGACGATAAATCGTCGGATCTTTACTGTCACGCTTCTTACAGATAGGATTAGTCATAAATTTATTCCATTCTTCAGTAGACCATATTTTATTTATGATAACTAATAGTACAAATTTTCACAGCCCAAGATCCAGCCGATTTGTCCATGTAATTGTAATTGTAGTTAATTACTTTCGAAATTTCTCTGTATGTATTTGTAATTATGTATAAGTAATTGACCCAAGTCTGCAGTTAAGAGGTTAGTGTTGTCGTCTTTCAATTTTATTGAATATAGAATTTCATGAGTATTCGAGGCAGATGCATGTGTAGAGTCAAAGGAAATCAGAATGGGCGTATGATCGGATTGAATTGATTCCAAGACTTCAAAGTCAATGTGGCTAATAAACAGGTTGTCTGAGACTAGACCGTAATCAATGACACTTTTTTGATGTGCACCGATAAAATAAGCTCCCTCACTGTCAGATCTTGTGTTTCCATTTAAGACAGTCCGACTATTGTCATAACAGCCGTTCGCATTCACTTCACCGTTTTTTTATCGTATATTTCTATAGTGGCTGCCGGTATACGAACCAATTCTACCATTTAAATCAGCAAGCACAATAACACTTTCAACACCCATATTTAGTGAGTCAAAGACATTAGTAAGGGGAGATGAGTTAGGATGAAACAGGTAGCATAATATAATATATATACACTTATTTTTAATCTTAGTTTTGGTTACCACTGTCTCTTCCGAGGTTATTTCTTCGAGCAGAATTATGCAGAATTGTACTCATTTATGTCTTCCTTTTTTGATAATTTTGTTCCTTCAATTTGCGTAGGATTATAATGTCAAAATCTTCTATTATTAACGTCGGTCTCCATCCACGTTTCAGATAAACAAAAAATTGATTGGACGATTTTTCCAATTTCAGTATAGAAGTCGGAATTTTTATTTCCAAGGCCATATATATTCCTAGTAGAATTATTAATATTTTATAGAGTAGAATTATAAGTACTTTGTAGGGCAGCAATATTAGTATTCGGTAGAGTAGAAATGTAGTAGTATTTTGTAAGTTATTAGTGCAAGAATATAAGGGCCTGCCAATGCGTCATTGGTTCACTGCCATTTACAACTACGAAAGTGGAATTGATTCCATCACAATCCAAATATAACTTTTCTTTGTTGATATTTTCTTTATTTTGAATAGACTTCTTTGAAGTTTAAGTTCTTCTCTTAGTATTTTATTTCCCATTTTTTTTGAAAGATCTATTTTAATATATATATTCGATCCTTTAGACCTTCAGGACCATGTAAAACTATTCGTTTTTCAATATTTGATATGAACTTCACAAGAATTTTTCCGATTCCAGGTTTACCAAAACGATATACAGGGTGGCCGCGAAACATCTCCCCCTATTTGAAGTTAAATATCTTTTTAACGAAATTACCGATTTGCATG
>JAQFYE010004389.1:0-13471 GCA_034694305.1 Protaphorura glebata
GATATTAGGTGAAAGTCAAAAATAGATTTTATCCTGAAAGCATCGGACGAATGTTTTTCAGGTGAAAGTCAAAAATATATTTCAGGTGAAAGTCAAAAATAGATTTCAGGTGAAAGTCAAAAATAGATTTCAGGTGAAAGTCAGAAATAGATTTCGGCTGAAAGCATCGGTCGAACGTTTTTCAGGTGAAAGTCAGAAATAGATTTCGGCTGAAAGTCAAAAATAGATTTCGTCCGAAACAGAAGGGATAATCCCTTCACAGACAAAAATAGAATGGAAGGTCCGTGCCCTACGTATTATGGCGTCTAAACCGACTGCATTACATCCACAGACTGCCATGCCCTACGGGTTTTGACACTGGGTCCGCATTGCATCCGCAGGCTGCCATGCCCTACGTGTTAAAGATGTGTCCACCCCCTCTAATAATACTACTAAGACTCATAGTGCAGATGGAGAAACATGTAGCTACAATTCCAGAATTTACATTGGAACTAATGTGATTCTGAACTCAAAAACATTTTCCTTTCACACTAGATTTTTAAAATTGGTTAACAATTTCAGAAAAACTAGACCCATCCGGAAAAATCAAACCGTGTCCCAAAATTAGCCGGATGAAAGTGTCTTAATTTTAGCCGGGACGCTCATGCAAAACAATGCTTTCCAAAATGTGATAACTTATTTTGCCTTAATTAAATTATTAGTACATCGTCCGCGTGTCCCAAATATGACCACCACCTGATTGCATTACGCCCAAATTCGGTTCGGCGCGTGCCCCAAAAATGACCGCCACCTTCAATACATTACGGCTACATTTGGTTCGGCGGGTGTCCCAATAATGACCACCATCTTGACACTAACTTGCGGTCAAAATTAGCACACAGGAAATAAGGGTGGTCAAATTTGGGTCACTTGGTGGTCATTTGGGGGGGGGGGACACTACTTCGATTTTGGGGGTTTTTCAACATGTCGCAGATTGTTGGCCGTTGCTATTGGAAACCGAAATAGAAAAACTCGGAAATAATTTTATTTTGTTACCAAACGGATACCTGTGTATGTAAAGTTCATTACTTGTCAAATCTACTCTTTCAGAGGTCTGAAGGAGCCTTGCCAGAAAAGTGGTCAAAATTTGCCCACCCTACCTTATACTTTTTGGTTCATTCCGAAATAGAAATACGTATTCAAAAATTAAAGCATGACATGGTCCGCTTATTTTCAACAGCTAATTATCGAATACTTTTCCTAGACTGGGGTTGTTTTCAATTAGCCTAGCGAAGGTACTGCTAATAGTTGGAAAACCTCCGTGATAGACTCGGATTCTCCGAGCCCGTTTTACTCCGACTAGCTCCCACTCGGTTAAACGTCTAATGATTATTGTTTCAGGCTGTCTATGGTTGGAATAAATACGACTCAGTTTGGTTGAGTTTTGTTTGCTTTAATCTTCGGATAAACTTTTATACATACAAGTATGGGTTTAGATTTCTACGTTGTACTATTGCTTAATTTAACTAAACGAGTTGTGGAGAGAATGAATGGTTGGAGATGGCATCATTAAATGAGACTGGCCATCGCCTCTCTCTTTTGTTAAACCATAACCCCAACTCTTTCCTTACTGCTTAACTTATTTCTCTTGGTCAGGGCTTAAATAGACAGAGTTTGGCAGTGGATTTATACACGGACCTGGACAACCCTGAGCCCAGGAAATATTACATCCTGGTTGGGAAAAACATTACACTTACACTTAGATTACACTACTATTAATCATTAGGGAAGGTTTTGGCAGTCACATGAATATTAATATTCATGGGGCTGACACTCCGGGGTGTAGCAAAACAAAAGTTGTTTTCTTGTGCTCTTTGTCCCTGGATTATACAATCAACCCTGAATTCAATTGACAAGAAAATGGAATCGTCGCATTCACTACTATAGGTATCAGGGAAGTCCCAACATAATAATATTCGATTTAGTTCGATTCGAATATTTGGAATGTGAATGCTTATAAACAACCTCCTCATTTGGTTGTACTCTAAATTCATGGGAAAATATTCTGTCGATCTGTTTTCTTTGTGAAAGTAGAATTTATCGACCAATCAAACAAACATTATAGGTGATAACATTACCATAGCTTTGGATAAGCAATTTCACCGATAACGAATTGAACCAATAATGAAATGAATTCACTTATTACGCGTATGCACTGGATTTCCAAAGTTGGGAAATTACGAACTAACGTAGTTAACGTTAACGCAAGTAAACTATTTGAAAACTTTGTACAATTGTGTATTCTTATCCCAGTGCTGTGTGAAATTATAAAGGCAACCTGAACTTCACTTCATTTTTGGGCACATTAACTACCTGCAATTTCACACCAGCAGCGGAAGCATTCTTGTTATTCATTATACGTAACTGATTTGCATGTGTTTAGGTGCAGGTTTTAATCACTAATTGACAACTCAGGACTCAGATATTGTTATTCCAAATTCTTCTTTGAATTAAGTGTTGAAACCAACAGAGCACTCCAGAAAACTGTCCGCCTATCTACAGCAGTTAAGCCTGACAAGTTTGAACGTATATAAAAGGACCAATATCCACCAATGTCTAAATTCATTTCAAATGAATCGACACTTTAATTGATATTCACTGTAAGCCATGGTCAATCGCTACCATTACTTTTGGCGGAAACCCATAGTAATTAGTAGGATAAAAATAAAACATTGATGTTATAGGATTATTAGTCGGAGCTAGAGGAACCATCAGTTGTTGAACAATTCCGGAAGCGTTTCGAACTTCCAAAGTCAATGCGAGATGATATAGTGTTGATCGCCCTTAAGGGATCCTCACGAATTTATCAAAACTATATACATAAAAATTAATTATTTGTATTTGTTAATTAAAAGAAATACTTGGAATTTATGTAAGTTCTGATCGAAATTCACACGGAATTTTAAGTAATGTGTCCATGCGGAGGTTCGAGGTGTTGAAACAATTCTAAAACAAAATATAATTTGTATGTGTATTATGGGCAATTTTCGATGGAAAACGGAGACAGAATAAAGATTTGGTTTAAAAAAACTATGTAAGGCTTTGTTAAATATCACCAGTTATTTTTAGATGCTGGGTTGCTATCCATTCGGCGTACGAATATTCGGTTACTGTTCCGCACATTTGTTTCAGGGCAGCAGTGGTTTCTTCCTTCATGGAAACCAAAATGTTGACGCGGGATGTGGTTTGAAGGGATTTCTGCAGGGCAAGTGCAACCTCACTTGTTGATGGGGCACCACCGATGGCAGTAGCAGGCGGTCCCACTGGGCCAAGTGCTAAGGAAACGACAAACTTCATGGCTCAGTTGGATTATTGCAGTGGGGGATAGAATTGTGTCATCGCGCGACCTGTTTTCCCCAAAATCCCAGTCTAGAGAAATTATGGACTCCCAGTCTCGAAAAATTCCGGACTCTCAGTCTCGACAAAATCTAGACTCCCAACGCCCCATGAACCCCCTTGACAAACAAACCGACCCCTCGTTGGACAAATGAACAAGTGTGTTGATTGGACAGAAGAAAAGAGTTCGTTGGTGTTTTGTAGCATTGTTGTGTTCTCCCGAATGCCCCACCCCTCCTACTCGACCAATAGAAAATAGACTCATTTTGTGAAAGTGCGCGTGCAGAAGAAAAGAGAGCGAGAGAGAGAAGAAGAGAAGCCAACGGAAAATTATTAACTTTCTGAACGCCTAGAAAGACAGACGTATTTGTACATTCTCATACAAATTTGAAATATTTTGTTGAATTTTGGATTTCACGATTATTCCTATTATTACTTATTACACCTAATTTTCTAAATAAATAACTTTTCTTAGTAAAGGAGACCCTGCTCGTTCCTTATTGCTGGATAGACGAATCCTTAGGACAGTAGTTGAACAGAAAGTTTGAGAAAAAGGAATTAGGTTGTCGAGTTTGATAGGAAGTGAATTTCTAGAATCTTGAGCTATCGAAGGAGAGATTATTTAGGGCGTTCGAGGTTTTGACAAATTGGGATTGGATATTTTTTGGTTGACATACTCTGACTTTATACTAATTCATATTACGATACAACCTGACATTTTTATGAAAATTTTTATCAAATGATGAGGCGCTTACCGAATATCCGTTTAAAAACTGAATCAAACTCAAGTGCAAATTATTTTATCAATGTGTAAGTACTTCTAGGTAATGTCACATATCGAGTAGGTTATTCGCTTTTCTACGTCAATGCTGCCGGAATTACCCAAATGTCCAATTTCTTTACATTGACGTACTACGTCCACAATTTAGGGCCCTAATTGGTTGCCCCGACTCCAGACATATTTCGAAGTATTTAAATAACTTTAATGACAAAATACTGCGAGAACCAAAGATTCCCCCAGTTGGCCAATTATAGAGCACATAGCTTGTCGTACGACTCAGCGCCGCAGAAATGTCGGACGGACGGTCAATACTTCCTAAAACGCATCAAAATATAATTAAAACACAGTATGGACATTTCTCGCCGCTTGAACGGCAAGGTGAATGAGGCTTGAACTTGAACGGTAAAACCGTTCAAAAATCCGTCTTTTAATGGTCGTTCCGTTCCGATTTTTTACTTTAGAGCTCGCGCGCGTCTCTAACCAGGATTTTAAAATTGAATAATCCTTATAAAATTCTCTGCAAAATGGATGACACAGCGGGTTTCCCCCGTAGGAGTGAATGCAATCGGAGGGTGGTCGGCACAACCTCCATGTCGGGATGTAAGTCACCGTCCATGTCCGGATTGTAAGTATACTTTGGCAGTCGAAATAAATTAATATATCGCCAAAATAATATAAGGAACAATTTTACAGGCTTATATTTATTAATCATCAAAACAATACAGAAGAGAATAACGTCAGCAACAACTTAATTTTACTTGGCCAAGATAGCCCTCATTGCATTCAAAGCATTAATACGACCATATCCAAAAATATGATTTGGAAACTCATTGTCTGGAATGTCTTCACAACTCGCCCCAGTAAATAACAAATTTCTATCGGCAGTGGTTTCTAATACATTTTTAATCGTGGCATAATTAAACAATGGTCTCCTTGATTTCAGGAGTCCAACAAGACCAGCAACATGAGGTCCAGCATTTGAGGTCCCGGACAAGAGTACATACGCGTTGTCACTCGTGTGACCTGCAGATCTGACTGACCCAGCCGGGGCACAAACATTTGGTTTTATTTCGCCAAAATTACTTGGGCCACGACCAGAAAATGATGCTATTCCATCATTGCTAGTCACAGCACCAATTCCAAGTACTCCGACTTGAGAGTCCGCTGGTGAGCCAATGGTCCTGCAACCGTTACCACTTGCACCAATGCCGAAAACTGGAACGATGTTCATTTGGTGCCAAGCTCGGATGACGTCATCGAACCATGTAGCTCCATTCCCACCACCCCAAGAGTTGCTGACCACGTGTGGGGTTTCCATGCAAGTTGGTGTGTCAGGACAAGTCATGAATTGTCCGCAGGCGAGCAATGCAGATTGGGTACCACTTCCGTTATCTTGGAGACCCTTACAAGCCATCCATTTCGCTCCAGGTGCTACACCGATCCCATTTCTAAATAAGAAATAGAGTGTAAGAACACCGTACACACCTTGTGGGAAAATATACGCCGTTGGAAAGCCCTTCGCATGCTGAATAACTTTTGTGAAGATACTACCAGTAAATGTTTAACAGCTTGGAAGCTAAAAACACGGGTGGGCAAATGCGGCGGCGTGAAGTGAATTTTCCTTTGACATTCAATATACGCCATTGCACATGCCCACCTGTGCATGTCTTGCGGCCAAACGGTCAGACTTTTGGGGGTTGGACCTTCACAAAAGTTGTTAGTAAAGTGCGAAGGTCTGCAACATGTCAAAAATTCAGCGAAACCCAACGGCGTACATTTTTCCATAAGGTGTAAGCATTAGTTAATGAAGGTCCAGTAATCGGACAACACTTTGTCGACAACATCGGCGATATTTGGTCAATATGAACCTACCTGGTAGGGAAGGTGTCAAATTATGTTGATAGTTAAAAACTTACGATCCAACAGCAATCCCAGTTGTGTGAGAACCATGACCATTGCCATCAGCAGGTAATTGAGTTTGACCATAAGGATCATACCAAGAATAAGCATCATTTTTGTAGTTATCCCTCAATGCTTCATGCGTGACTCGCGCACCAGTGTCAATCATACCGACAATACCCCCAGCGCCGTTACCACCGACTGCCCATGCTTGTTCAGTCTGGATTTTCTCAATATTCCATTCAGCCAAAATTTCGGATCTCGCAGTTACATCAGTTAAATCTTGATCCATGTCATCCAAATGCACTATTTCCTCCTCGGTAATCGCAGATACTTCGTGCATGGTGGCCAAAGATTCAATCAAGGATTGATCAGCTCCTTGCACGTAAATTTGATTGGTAATCCAAAAACTTTGAACCTGCAATAAAAAAAATCCCATTAATTTGGATGACCATAATTATGAACCACCCTGCGGGTTTGTAATTTACCTTAATAGCAAAAAATCGAGGAGAGTTTAGCATTTGGATGACATCTTTCTGAGACTCCACCGCGTGAACGGAGAGGGCGTTGTAGACATCAGAGGCATGCGCACCGCGGTGTAATTTGTTCAAAACAGAGGTCGTGCCTTCTCGCATAGAAACGAAAATATTGACGCGAGATTTAGCCTGCAAGGATTTCTGCAGAGGTAAAGTGATTTTATTGGATAATACTGATGGCGCAGCCAGAGATTTTCCAATCAATGCCAGTAGGCACATGGCAACTACAAACTTCGCCATGACAAGATTGTTTATTAAAAATTGAATAATTAATTATTTTGAGCACAGTCGGGTAAAAAATGTCGACTACTGTGGTGTTTTCCTGGTTTATATAATACCTGGTCTTCTCGTGCTCTTTGTCCCTGGATTATTTAATCAACCCTGAATTTAATTGACAGGACAAGGGAGTGCTTTCAAATGTAAAAAATGTACTTTATAATTAGTCAATCGGGCGGTAGCATTGTGTACTTTAAGAACGGTCTTAACATAATTAAGTTTGATTTAGTTCGAATAGTGTGAATGTAAATGCGTATGAATCACTTTGTATTTTTGTGGCTACTCAAATTTTAGGGAAGAATATTTTGTTGATCTGGCTCCCTTGTGATAATAGGATTAATCAGTCAATCAAGCAGGCAACAGGCGATAGTACACATTAGATTAGGAATTTCACCAGTAACGAATTATCACGAATCAATTATGAAACGAATTTACTGATTACGCTGACGGATTATGGATTTTCCAAAGTTGACAAATTACGAGTTGACTAGTGAACTAACGTACTTATCGCAAATAAACAATTTGAAGAGTTTGTGGAATTACGTATTTTTATCCGAGTTGTGTAAAATTATGAGGACAACTTGGACTTGACTTTATTTGTGTGGGCTTTAACTACTTGTAATTTCAGCGAAGCGGAAGCTTATCTATGATGAAGGCGTAGATTTTAATCACTAATCAAAAACTCAGCAATTATTCCAAATTTTTCTATGAATTAAGTGTTGAACCTACTGAGCAGATCAGGAGAGAAACCCGAAATGGTCCGCGTGACTACAACAGTTAACCTTGAAAAGTTTGACAGAATTTAAAAAATACTATAAACTACCGATTTCTATATTCCAAATGAATGCACATATTAATTGGCATTCATTATTATAGTCATGTTGTATCGCCACACCTTTTTGTTGGAGTTACCTCTAGTAGTTAGAAACATGATTAAGACTCTAAATCACCGCAATACATTGCCAGTAAATGGAAATCGAACACTGCACATCGAATGCCATTGATTCACAGCACGCGTATTGCGAATAAAGAACAAATTATTTTCGTTATTCAACAAAGATTAATGTATTCATTAGTTACATAAAGTATTATTCTAGAAAAAAATAAATTGTTTTTAAGTTTTGAAACGTACGTTCATAAACAACCAACAAAATATGGCAGTAGTAACGAGGAACTCACCTGAAAGGATTTAGAAAAAATCATTACAAAATTTAAAGGCAGTGGGAGTTATGCTCCGAACTATTATATATCCAGAGTCGTGCGATGACAAAACATACATATCACACATTTTGAGTCGAGTTTATCAGCTATTTCTTACGACTGAGGAAGCGCCCAACCCTGCTATTGAGGTTCAGCATTTACTCATCTTTCAGTGTATTACTGCCTTGTTGCCACATTATTTTCAATGTCTTTTTAACAATAATTGACCACCCTCGTGGTAAACAACTTCCATACCCCTTTGGGATACTTTACTGATCTATGTAGGCGAGACTGTGAAGAACCTCTGCGCTTGCAAGGTAAGAAAAATCACAAGAAAAGGTCAAGAAAAATAATTAGAAGTGACCCTATATAAAAATACAAAAAATATACATAAGACTAACAATAAGCCGTTTCTTTCTTACTAATTAATTAACGCAATGCAGGAGGTAATCGCGTACCCAAACTTTCAAAATATGACCTACCCGCATAATCTGGAATTTCATCTAGTTTAAAATAAAATAAAAATATGTAAGTATTGACCTCAAAGTTGTATCTGGAATGTATGACGATTATTGTCTGGAATGATTCACGAAATAATTAAGAATGTGTCTGGAATGTAAGACAATTAAGTGGTGGTAGAATTTTATTGAGGTGTGGTATTTGTCGAAAAATTAAGAATGTACAATTATAGCAAAAGAGAGTATGATAAAAATAGTATGTGTTTGGAATATGTGACGAGTGCACAATGCTGGAATTTTATGGATGTGTCTGGAATGTAGGATAATTATTGCCTGGACCATGAGAATGTCTCACGAATGTAAAAGTGTTTTCAGCAAAATTAAAAATTGCCTGAAATGTAATAGTGTGTTAGCAGAGTGTCAGAAATAAAACTTTAAATGTTTGACTCTCAGTGGGAAAGTCTCTACCGAATTTGCGCACAGTCGTCATAAATATGTCGAAACAAACACAGGGTGGTTTAAAATTTAGTTACGATAAGTCTTTCAATCAATATGTTTGTAATTGTGAGGAAATGTGAGATGTTCATCTCGCAGAAAATGTTGTGGGAGTAATCACCAACATACAAATTTTGTCTTGTACGGTAACGTGACCTTATTATTCTTTGAAATTTTACAAGGTGACTCAGAAAAATGTGTCCAAATCTTAATGGACTGGTCCAGGCGAAAGTGAGCGTCAGAATTGACGTGTCTGAGAATTTTTTATTTTAACGGTTATGCCCAAATTTTGGGTACATCGCACAGGGTATATATGGTATATAATATATGCGTATGTACGAGTCTGGAACGAGGGAACCGAAAAGCTACAAATTCAATACCGCAGTCGAATGATCAGTTCGCTTCAAATGCTATCTCAGATAGAACTTATCAGTTCAGTCTGAAAGCGCGATCACGCGCAGCGAGCGGAAAAATTAAATACTTTCCATTGATTTTCCGCCATATCTTCATCGTCTTCTTCGTGAAACCCACGACAACTTCCAAATTTCTTGAACTGATCTTCAAAACCACATTCACATGTATTCCCTGCAAATTCTAAGCCACGGATCGAAAATCCTGAGTAAGCCTATTTCGCCTCAAAATGAAATTTTATTACACGGGATTTGTGTATTTTCAGGGAATGGGAGATTTTGAGATAAAAGTCGATACGTTCCGAAATTATCAACCCCATATAAATATACCTTCCTTGTATACCTACAACATATATAAAAATTTTCAGGAAAGACACGTGATTGTGATGGTAAAGTCAGTTTTTCTAAATTTTGGAATTTTCAATACTTTTCAGGCAGAGGTCCATGAAAAGTAGCTGGAAACGTGAACTGATTTTTTATCAGCCATTGCGCTGTGCAATTTCAGAGGGACCTAAAATATTTTGTCTGGGATTCCACTTGATCTGATCCTGCCAGATATTCCACATGATTATAGCTTTTCCGAATTCCAGGCCCGTAAATACATGTTAGTCACCGTATATTTATAAATAAGGAAGATTAAATGTATAAAAATAAGATTTGTCACGAACCTGTCCAATTTCTGTAGCTGCGAGTAAAGTGCCAATTGTTTTGCTGTGTATGGAATACATTTTTTCTAACGTTGTAATGATGGCCACAAAATAAGTGCTGAACATTCCTTGGACGACGCATGTTAAACAAAATACGATTAAAAATACTTCCTTATTTCTCAGGAATTTGATTGAGTCTGATGAACAATTGTTACTCCATCCCAACCTAGGCTCCTGTCAACAAATCCGAAAAATATATATAAAGCGATTTAACTTCCTAGAGTTTCTCCTATCCTACTTGATACGAAGTTGTGGATAATATACTTTGGGAACCTTCTCGATTTGACCGGCTGTAGAATTCGTTCCATTTTTCACTATACTCTTTGGTTCATTCTGAAAAATAAATGTTCAAACATTAAATTATTACAAGGTGCGCCTATAAAGGGGATTAAATATAAAATATAGTGCATCGTCGAATATTTTTCCTAGAGATTAGGGTTTCCCAATTAGTATATTGGGTGTAGAACTCCAGTGTAGCAAAACCGACTGAACGTATGTAGCTAACACAAGTAAACAATTTGAAGAGTTGTACAATTATGTATTTTTATGCCTGTGTTGTGTGAAATTATGAGGACAACTAATAGAACTTGACTTCATTTGTGTGGGTTTCAATTATTGGCAATTTCAGCTCACCGGAAGCACACTGGTTATTAATTATTTTATGTAAAATGTAGTCCACGTAAATGAAAGCGTAGGTTTGAGTTGACAACCTAGCACACCACAGAACTGTCTTCTTGTCTAAAACAGTTAACCCTGAAAAGTCTGGGGGTACCCCTAGCAGTAGGATGAAAAGATTAATACGCGGTGGCGGTAAGGCATTTTTGTACAACGGAACACTGGACTAACGATCGAACCGTCCATATTGAATTTCATCGATAACATTGCATTGAAAATAAAGGAAACATTACATATTTACATATTCAACAAAAAATTGTTTCAATTTTTAAAATGTATTTTCATAAAATATGAAGAATTTTTAATAACATTCTTTACGTATTTTTAGTTCAAATAGCAGCGCGCAGAGTACAGCACAATTCACATTCCATTGTCATCGTCGTGTTTAATAAATGCAATTGATTTGTTTCAATAAGTCTGTTGTAAAAGTTGAATGACTATGCAGTGGCGTCGTAACGGGGGTACGCGGGGGGACACGCGTCCCTGGGGCCAGCGATTCCAAACTTACACTTGATAGAAACGGGTTTTAAAAAGGCCCAAAATTCAAGTATGGCAAACGCGTTGTTTGATGGTCCGTGGCTTTGATTTCACATGAAAAGCCCACAAAGGCGTACTCTCTACGCCAATATGTATATATACGCCAATAGTATGAGAAAATGGTACCCTATAATTCTGGGTTTAATTTGATTTCGTTCATTTGTTTCATACAATCAATTTGAATTTGTTATTTTTTGAAATTTCAACTTGTTAACATATGATTGTGATATTTCTAAGCCGTCAGGTTGAGTTTAAAATATGCAAAACTAGCCATATAGAGCGCATTTGGGGCCCAAAATTTTGATGCCTGGGCCCAACTGTCGGGCCGAGGCATCGAATATTTTGTAACAGTCGACCTTCTTTCTAGAGTCACAGTTGAGAGCCCAGTCGGAGACGGAAGGTTGGCCACCGTAAAAAATTAAGATGTCACAATCGGAAAAGTAACTCTTGGTCGATATCTTCACTAACAAACTCAGAATAACTTGATTCAAATATTGCATTGAAAAGAGAACGGCAATTGCCAATGGCTGTGACATTGAACGTGAAATTCATGTCCCTGAATGATGTGAAAATGAGATGAACGGTTTTGTGACACGGAGGACAAATCTAGAGAGATTTGAACTAACGAGATTTTAGATAATATTATTTCGAAAATCATAATACTCAGTTCGTTAGATTCGTGATAACTAAAATTAGTTCGAATTTTTATGGTAATGCTCGTACGCCCATACTTTCAATAGGGAACTCTCTACCCGACTTCGAAACGAGCATCAAATGTGCGTAAGAAGTACATAATCGATTTTGAACTCGATTTCTTAACAAACTACAATTACTGATTCATCAAATGTCGCCATTTTTTTCCAAGGGCAACCGTATTTTCCATTTGGCCACGTCGAACCTTTGAAATATTCTGTGTATGAACGAGTTCGCCTCTGTGATTCCGTACACGAAAATTGTTGTCACTATTTTTAACAATGCCACTTTTCTGAGCTCGAACTAATAAATAATTATCTGTGTTCTCGAAAGGGCCAGCAGTGTCCCGCAAGTACTGCCTCGGAAACATTGCCAATTGCCCGAAAAAACTGTCAAAACAATGCAGATTTGACGTCTCTTGATGACATTATATTGTTGTTACGTACTGCTAAGAGTAGGCGGGTTTATGAATGGTTAGCTACGACAGTACAAGTTATTGAAGTTAAAAAAATATTATGGCGGTACTCGATCTGGCTGTATCAATCCCGAGATTCTGTATGATATTAATAACTGGAGTGTGGAGAGGCCCAAAACTATGTTTTGTCCCGGGGCCCGAAAATCGCTGCGACGCCACTGTGACTATGAGGTTACCTTCATATAAAGCTTCGTATCGTGTGTTTACGTATAATAATTAAAGCTGATGTTGATATACGGGGTGGTTCATAATAACCCATTCATATGACACTACGTATTATGTTTACGTAATATTATTTAAAGCTAATTTTGATATACAGTGTGGTTCATATCATATAAAGCTTCGTACGGTTACATATGTATAATACGTATAAAGCTAATGTTGATATACAGGGTGGACAGCAACCAGCCATAGGGTTCCGGGATAAAATTGAAACACACACATTTTAGTGTCGGACTTATGCCGCTGTCGTTCCAATCAACAATTTTACTCAAGAATTAGCTTCATAATGTATATCTCATTTTTTCAGGACACTTTAACATTTCAGCACAGTACATAGAGCCCAACCTGATTTCTGCCAAAAAACTGAGAGATACATTTCGTAGAGAATTTCATTTAGAATCAACATTCAGTGTTTACTCTCGACAGGCAGGATTTCTGAATATTCGGACTCCACATAATGTATATCTCACATTTCTCTGAGCAGAAGGTGATTAGGCAAATATTTATGACCCACCCTGTATATTAACATATAATATGGACACTTATGAATGAAAGTATTTGGCAAAAAAAAAAAGATTATGGATTAGATTCTTTGGCTAAATCTAGCATGGTTATCGTTTCAACTTCAGGTTCATTATTTGATTTGGCAGACGCTTTTGAGAGACGACCCTGACGCCTCGGATTTTCTGGAGACGGTGGCGACGTCTCGTGGAGATTAATTGAGTCTGCGTT
>JAQFYE010004390.1:0-13469 GCA_034694305.1 Protaphorura glebata
AATTCTGACTAGTCGAATATTTGCAATGTCTAGTCTCCAAGGAAAGGTACCCCATTTGCAAGTTAGGTCCAAAATTCGTTTGTATACGCCGATTCTTTCTGTCTCCATTTTTTGAAGTATTGAAATTACGATCGAGAGCAATGTTTCTGAGTAAGAGTTGTGTTAGATTATGTTAATGTCTTCGACAGCTGTTCTTATATAGGAGTTTCTTGACTTTAAAGGACATTAGATTTTGCCGTATTTAGTGTTCTGTTTATCAACATTGGCTCACTACAATTTTTTTCGATTTTGACAGTGAGATGAGGCTCCCGAATCATGATATTAGGCATACTTTCCAGCTTATGGTTATGTACCCAGTAATCGAGATTTTAGAAAATTATAGAACCTCAATTTCCTTCGCAGATATGTATTTGTTGGACTAAAACCGAATAAGTCGTGTGGATGAGAATGAAATATATTTGAACTAAAATGTAATTATCTAAAATGAGGCAACCAGTTTCCACAGCCCTCATGTGAAAGGCATGGCCTTATGTATATTGACAATGTTCGTTTGGCGGAATTACTGTCAGAGAATGATTATCGGAGACACAAGTGTGTGTTATCGAGCGAATTATAATTTATTGCCGATTGTTCGTTTATCCTGAGCCCTAATGCTACTTGTTTTGTTCAGGCTGGTTTGTAACAACCCCCCACTGAAGGTAAGAAAATGTAAAATTTTGTTGAAAACAAAAGACCAGTCCAATCTATGACGTGCTGATTTTATTTAACCCAAAATATTATACTCTGATGAGTTCCTTAGCTGTCGGCAGACACGGAATCCCAAACATATGGGCACATTTTGAGAAATTTTAAGATTGTTTTAGAAATACTACCTAGAAAATGAGAAAACGTTTCAGCTTCGGAATAACTGAAATGCAACTCGAATTTTTACACCACCCCATTCTATTTTTTGTATACATTGATTAAAATAATTGTTCTGTATTCCAACCTTGGATCCAAATCTGGCTTACAATTAGAGCCGATTTTGAAAACGAGTTGAGGTCAACCATTCTCATATTATAGGGCATAATTACCAATACGGAAGATTTTAATTACGTATTGACTTAACGATATCAAAAATTACATGGATTACTCGGTCCCCAAGAACATATTTGAAGAATTGAGTGAATTAGAAGAGAACGTGAATCATGTAATAATTGAATAAAATTGCGATAGCCATGCATCAATAAACATGTTGAGTTGAAATGAGCCCATATCCGTAAATTCCTTCCGAAAAATGACGCAATTGTGGATGGGCAATATTTGTCATAGGCACGCGATTGTGTTATTGATCAAAATTCAATGCATCGTTTCCTCTTAGATTGTATTGTGATGTTTACCTTGACTGTTTCAATACTTTGGATTCCACCATTGAACGCGAAAGGTTTATCTACGGTACGCCAATGAGTACAGGCGCTCAAGGCCGGTCCCAACATGTAGCGAAATAAATATTAATTTATTAATAGAGTTATGGTATTGGTTTGATTTGTGATTGAACTAACTCAGCATGCCACATAGTGAAAATATATTTTATTTTTGGATGACATTGCTCTGGGCATTAAACCTATATTTGTCTAGGAACAATTTCTTCTTCCACTGTCCGATGTAGAGTTACCCTTCAACACTACAATACATGTAAAACTGACGTCCGCGTTACCTTACTTCACTCTGATTGGTTTGGAGTTGAAGTAGGGTGGGGTTATGTTCATACTATCCAGGACAGCCAGTACTATTGCTTGCTCAATTCACTAAATATACAATTATTGTTGGTTTCTTTCGTCCACCAATTTCAATTCATTGAAATTTGGATGTTGACATCCAAAAAGAACACCACCGACAAGTGGTCAAAGTTACTGCTGTCTCACTCAATCCTTTCAACAACAGAGATCAAAGTCACTGATGACTCACTCACTCCATCCAACAACAGATGACAGAGATCAAAGTCACTGCTGATTCGCTCACTCCATACAACCGACACCACCATCAACAAGAAAGATCACTGGTAAGGATTTTGTTCAGTCGGACGACGGGGGGGGGGGCGGGTTTTGTTGGTAGTATCAAAATATTTTATTTTTAATTTTCTTCAGACGTCATTTGTGTCATTCTCTTCATCTCACCTACAACCGAACTCTCCCTGCCCGGTCGCTGGGACCGGTATGAAGTGTGAAGAACCTGTATGACTTGAACATAAATTATTTTAATAAATGTTGTACAAGACTCAAATAAAATAAACCTTTCCTAGAACAACATTTGACAACCTCATTTTATAACGCTAATTTGATATCGTGTCGGCTCCTACTACTACGGGTACCTAACCTACCCCTCCCCCGCTAACGGGGTCGGGTTTTCTCGTGTGATATATTGTAGTTTAGTTTCTCGTGAAATCGTTTTTAATTCCAATGCTTCGACTTCTTGTGCACTAACTGCACAAAATTCAAAAACGAATGGTCGTTCGGAGGACTGGTAATTGAAATCGGAAAAAAATCAATTCGAGTCAGAAAATGAACGGTATTTTCAAGGTAGTCTGAATCATGCTCGAAATCGGATTTGACGTAAATAGTCGAAATCGGAATGCAATACTTGGAATCAAAAATCCGTTCACTTTGATGAAGGCAACGATTAGGTGTCAAAGGCCAACCCAACTGAAGTCTGATAGTTTGGAGAGTTTAATAGTTTGGCTGCCAGAGCACATTCCCACTATGTATTTCCAACGATGAAACCGCGAGGAAAGATGGGTGGACACTCAACAAAAGTTAAGCAAGACATAGTAGGCTACACATGAACAAGGTCTGCAGGAGGGGATTATGTTACCAATCTCCCTACGTACTGTGCGGTATTAAGTGAATTGCGAGGAAGGAACGACAAACGGTTTCATGTTTTTGTGGGCAAATCCAACTTCTTAATTTGTATAACCGGAATAATTTACAATCTGTGAAAATATACTACACGTACAGTACTACTTTTTGTTCCAATTTCAGATTTTTAGTTGCATAATACGCAGTTTGGACTTGGAATCCAAATCCAAATTGGTATCTAAGTCGGACTTCGATTTCAAATTGATCCAAAGCGGAATCGGAGGGTAGTAATCCTATTTTCTAAAAAGCTAAATCGGAATGTGAAAGTTATCATTCTAATTTTTTAGTTCTCCGAAAGTTGAAATTGGAAAAATAAGAAAAATCCTCACCCGAAATAGTAAGCGGGAAAATAATTCCGATTACCAGTTTTCGGAGTTTTGGTCCGCTCTTGACTCTTAGAAAACTTCTAAAGTGTCATTCAATAACATGTACAAATCTAAAATGCCAAGAAAGTAACTGCGATCAGTGGAGATGCGTAACGCTAACCACTACGTGGGACTGCGGGATGACATATATACATATTGATTTAAATGTTGTCAAAAGTATTACCATTTTTATTTTTATTATTTCCTGTGTAATATCTACGTGCTTATTATTATTATTCTTCGATTCTTCGTTTTTTTCTTATTTTAACTCATAGTAGAAAATAGTGTGTCCAGTTGCGAAAACAAGGCATGGAGTAATTATATGAATTATGATTATGTCTTATAACTGACACGGAAATAAACCTTATTCTACTCTATTCTATTCTAAGGCCGCATCCAATGTAGAGTGAAATACAAAAGTAACTGTAGTGGTAATTTCAAGTGATCGGAGTATGGAAAAATAGAAATGTGCAATCACCACATGCAAAATCTCTCTGATGATCTCTAGCATCGGACATATCGAATTACTCTCGCCACGAGCTCTTTGATATTGGCGCAAGTTGGGGGGTGTCCGCTTTTGTTAGCTCAAGGTATAGTGGGCTACCCGACTCTAAGCTATTTTGTCATGATCTACAGTTCACTTGTCATTGTAAGACTCTGACCACATAATGATATTCAGAGACACGTTGTCATGAAGCGGAGGAATTTGTGACATAACACGATAATAAGTTTCAACATAACTCACAATAAAAATAGATTATGTACGCATCGCCAATTGAAATCAAATATTTATTAATACTTTCAATATTTATAATGGTTAATTTTGATTATTTGAATAAACTTGAAAATTATTATTCGTGTTCAGACATTGAAAGATGTAGTCGACACCAGCGGAGTAGATTATGGTCCACAAACACATTGCATTCCGTCACAACTCAGCATTCCCCTACCATGTTCGGTGCAAATAGTCATACACTCCTTTTGATCATTGAATTCATCTGTAATTATTAAATACAGGAAAATGTAACTTTGTATGCTTCGTAAAAATGTAACTAACAAATGTAAAATTCGAATCAAAAGTTCATAACCTCAGCGTGTATAACGAATCATCTTCCATCAAGAATTAATTGTATTTGATTCAAGAAAAAGAAGACGAAAACATTATTCAAAAAAGGTGCACTGGAATAGCTGTGTAGAGGGAAAGATTATGTCAGGAATTTATTTATCGTACCAATCAATTTCAAGCTTTGAAGTATGAAGAATTAAACTACATTCATAGCGCGCAATTGAGTCACAGTTACAGCTTTTTTGAACTCGCAGGTTAATAGTAAAAAAATTACCGAAACAAGTATCGCAGTCAATACAACCAAATTGTAAAGTGGATGGAAGGGTTGTTGTCGGTGGAAGGGTAGTCGTTGTAGAAGGAAGAGTCGTCGTGGTAGAAGGAGGAGTTGTAGTTGTAGGAGGAATTGTTGCTGCTATGGTTGTTGCAGTTTTGTAGTCGTAACGGACCTTGGCCATCGCTTGTGGGTTCAAGTTGGCAAACACGGCGTAAACTAAAACTACTGCAGCCAAGGAGGATTTCATCTTAAAACTCAGAATTGATTTGGAGATGCGGAGTATGGAGTATGCGTGATGTGCGCTCTGACAAGTATTTTGTGGACTTATATAGTGACTTTAAAATCACTTGAATTAAAATAAACTGTCATACTATCGTTATAACTCACAATTTATTTAGGCCATCGATGTTCGTAACCAGTTGGCAAATCTTTAGAACTATCTTTTTGAGGGCAATTTTAATTTAATTCTCGTTCTTGCTGAAATGCTAAACCATATTAATTTTACGATATGTTGCAACTGAACCTCAGATTGCGGAAGACCATCAATTCAAAAAGCGAGCTGGATACAGTAATCCTTACGAACCTTGACCCTTATAAAAATTAAAGAATGTCATCTGTTTAATATCGACATGATCAACAACTTAGTCAAATCGGAGGTGCCAAAGGTGCCGCTGGCTTGGTAATTAATTATTCACGGCCCTACATAAAAATACATTTCATACACATTTACCTTCAAGCTAATTTTGGTATCCATTTTAGTAGTATTAGTAATAGTTTAATATGCCCGTTAAAAAAAAATCTTAAAGTACACATTAACCTGGATTTGGCTTTAGAAATAAATTAACCAGATTAAGTCAAGATTTTATAGAAAACATCTGTTAACAGCAAAAACAGGAAGATACTTATCGAAAAGTAAATCGGGTATATACTTTAATGAGAGTAAAGCACATTAAAATGTTACTTCATCCAGATCATTCTGATGAACTATAATTGAAGTACGAAGTAAAATGTACTTTGTATACAGTAAATCCAAATGGACTGCTCCGGTTCAAGGAATGTGTACTTCTCACATAGTATGAGACAACACATTGCTTACGATAGAGCAAATCCATGCTTTGGCCAAAGCAGTCGATCGCCGAGTATGCTTCAGATAAACTACAACCCGAAATAATGTACTTAATAATAGTACTACCGGCATCCATTGATCCGTCCTCCCGTTCTGGTGATGTTCTAGTAAATTATTTTTGGAAAAGTTGTGTCAATAAATACTGTTGGCCGTGATCAGTGACATTATGTGTGAGTGCAATTAATGCAATAAATTAACTTTTCGCAAGCAAGAAACAGAAGTGGATTCATCCAGTACTAAGTCGGGCACGCCATCAAGTGCAAAAAATGGAAAGTATATTGGAATAACTCAATTTGAAAGAATATATTCCCAAATTTGAAGGTAAAGTTCAAAGAAAATCATTTAATATACCATTCTTTATATATTTTCATTACACGTGTACATTTCCGTCAAGATTACTCTCCCATTGGTACTTGAATTTTCATATTCAATCAAAATTGAAAGCCGCCTGCGGATTTTAAAAGTTTAAGTCCACTCGCAAAATATTATGTTGATTATTTAGAAAATTGTAAAATCTTAGCGTAACACCTTCGTGATTGTAAAAACTGACGTGACAGAATCGGCCGTCTCATTGACCAAATTCAAATAAATATAGTAAATAAAATCAATATTAATTTCGGTTTCCGATCTGGTTATAGTAGATGTAATTCCACCATTTAATAAACATGGCATACCAAGCCCATTTGTGCTAAATTATTCTAAAATGAAATTTTCGATTCAATTACTTATGTAGTGACTATATACGCTTTATAGAACAAGAAGATGATGACATTCTTTCTGATGACCGAAGACGACCTCCGATCAATTATAACCACAAATGGGCCTCGACGGATACTTCTAAATAATCTCGGTTCTATATCTGCGAAGTAGGTATATTATGTTTTTTGTGTACACATGCATACTCTGACCTGTCAGGTCTGTTAAATCATTTAAAGTGTTATCATGGACTAAGTGACGATATAGTATGTATAAATGTCTACACTGCAACTCACTGTACAAACAAAAATCCGCTCTGAAACATTTTCGGAAAATTTCTAAACTTTGCGGCGGTCTATTCCTTTCAGAAAACTTTTCCAATAAACTCGATCTTGGTAGCGGTCTTAATCAGGCGGAATTTCCTGATTTCAATAAAAAAACATATTTGACGATACAATCACACAGGACTCAACATTATTTCTTGGCGAAATCTTAGCCTCAGGTAAGGTTCCACTCCAAACTTCAAAAAAAAATGATTTCAGAAGCAGAAAATCTAATAACGAGCATAATTTATAAATGTAAACAGATAGTAACTACCGCGTATGAGACGATTGGCGAAACGCACATTTCAGACAACGTAAAAAGGAATCTGACAAATTCAGCAACCATTTCCAAGACATTGGTAGTAGATACAAGTTCGATAAATAACTACCATTTTTGTTATTTTTCTTGCCTTGCAGGTGAATACAAATGTGAAGGAGATCCTAAGTATTGAAGACTCTGTTCGTATTGGCCATCGGAGCATATTCGGATCTAGCATTGTCATCATTCTTTGTCATTATTGATAAAGTTGCAATTCCATGTTGAAATTCATTCCTCTCCGCGTTTGATTCCTGCTGTAAGACTTTCTACGTCTTGGGGATTGATTTTTTGTTGCAGTCATTGGACCATTGGTCTTCATTAGGTCTCTAATTTTCTAAAAAACTTATACGGACGCAGAGTGTCACCTGTCGTCCAGACATTAATTTGCCGAATAATGCCAAGGGTTGATTATTAATCCCGTAGATATGTGCTTCGAATATATAAATTGTATATATACTAACGAACCTACTGTTCGTGTGTTACAAAAACTATGTTATAATCGACTTCTCAATTTCTGTTGATGTGAACTTGAAAGGCTAGACTGTTCTTACTATAATTTCTGTTCATTGCACTAGTAAGTTCATAAACTAATTTCGGTAAATAAAGTGTAGTCATATATCAGAAGAGTACATCGTCTGTTTTGATTCCTCGTTTTCAAAATATGTGCATCCTGATATTTAAACAAAGGATAGTCGTGCTCTATTACAAGTAAATTAGCAATTACTCAAAATAAAGTAAATCATTTGCGTACTTCATTCAAAGTCCTACAATTTACTTTATCTAAAGTAAACACGTAGAACATTGCCTACTTTGTATAAAGTAACCGCGCACTTCAAGGAAAGTAATTCAGTGTACTTAGTATCCAAATTGGGAAAATTGCTTGATGACAAGTAGGGGCCACTCTACCCGGCTCCAATTAGTTTATTACTCCGGTTACAGCAAAATTTACCGTTCAGTTTTAGCTGTGCAAATGGAAGTAGAGCAAGCATTGTGGGATAGTAATGACATTGCCATCGAATCTAGCCAATAACTCTATTCTCATAGGTGTGGAAATATTTTTCCGAATTGCCAAACCATAATGGTGGGTTCAGATAGCTTTTGCGTCAGCGTTTTTTAATAAGAGGCGAGTTTTTTTCCTTCGACGCAAATTGGCGGAAATTGCGAGCAACAAAAACGAAAATCGCTGTACCCATTCAGACAGCTTTTGCGTTGGCATCTCGTCAGGGACGTGTTTCCGTCTTTGAAACATTTATCACAACGGCACTTCAAGGGCACTAACTATTCAAATAATTCAAATTGCATGAATTTGATAAGAATTTATAAACTGAATTTGAAACAATTTTTAGATTGAATTGGATTTTGAATATGTAAGTCTGAAACTTCCGGAGGAAGGTGCGACACATGATTCGTGCTACAAAAGATGCAATTGTAATAATTAGTGAGTACTGAAATACATGTTTGGCTAACCAGAAAGGTCGAACTGATTCAATTTTATTCACTCATCGGTTTAATTCCTTATTTTACTTTTCGATGCATAAAGAGTACTTGCCGTTTGTGCGGATGTCTGTCTGCGCGTCGGTGTTCACACAACCATTAGAAAACTACACGACAGATTTAAATAATTTTTTCGGATGCATGCGGGACTTTCATTTGGTTCTCTTCAGTCTCGGGCTTAGGACGGGCTAATTGCTAATAATTTACTATCAATTTTAGTTTATTAATTTAAATTGATATAATTTTTATTTGTAAATGGACTTTTCACTCCACAATTCATTTTATTCGTTTTTGTGTACTATATTCGTACAGGGTCACACATAACCTTTGACCCTGCCCTGAAGCCCAATCAAGTGGATTCGGACAGAACCTGACATATTTTTTTGCAGTTTTGATTTGATTGGTCAGAAGAACAAGGAAGTCTATTTTCTACCAACCGCACGGAGGAAGTAATTTGGGGTATTTCGGTTTTCTGTGATATTCAACTTTCCCTAAACCGACCAAGGCTCGGATCAGACAAGATAATCGCCACGTGATCTGATCTGATCTTTGTCAAATCAGATATCACGCTATCTGATCTGATAATTTAATTTCGTGTCAGATCAGATTTCTCATATGTCATATTAAGGAGTTCGGATCGCGTATCTGATATGATCTGATACATGATATCCGTCGGATAACTTACACTTATTAGGCAATCTGAATCTGAATCTGATCAAATATCGGATTCACGCTATCCGATTGTGAGCTGGAATCCGGGCATGGATTCCCTCACGGATGCGTAATAAAGGAAGACCAAGAGACCAAGTTGAACACCATGAAATGGGCTAAAGAGCCCTTTATTAATAGGACTTAATAATTAAGGGGATGAGTGTACAACGCTCTAAATGAGTAAACTAGAATGATGGGGAAGAGATGAGTCCATGGTCCACACTCCAGAGATCCCAATGTGTGACTCCTGGTTTGAGTGAGTGTGGTGGACTCCAAGTCTTCAGGTTCCTCTGACATGCCTTGTCCATGGGAAAGGCATGACTCCTGAGTCCTCCAAGGATGGCGTGGGGGAATGAGATGAAGAAAAACGAACATCTCGTCTCACACGATCTAATCCAAAATTATCAGATCAGAAGATCAGATAAAAAACTGTCTGGTCCATTGTGTGAGTTATGAGTTGACGACCTGAATGTAAGTACATCCAATACGAATCCAGCCACACAATATTGCTCGCCCAGGTCTTTGCATCGCTTTTATTCCAAAATTTGACAACTTGAACGCAATTGATTCGCTTTTAGAACTTATTTGAGTCGGTCTTAGTTGGATATTTATTTCAATTTTAGAGTCAAAATAGCATTTTGAATATGAACTTTCACTACATACAAAGTAATGTGACAAAGGGAGACACTGCGCATTAGTCGTAGTGAGAAATGAGAAGATGACGACGCGACATGTTGACGCAATCGTCGAGGTATTCACGTTTCGCGCTATTCTGACGCAAAATATCTAAAGAATTTGACGCATTTGTCGAAAACGCTGATACAAAGCTATGTAAATGAAAATGCTCTGACGCAAAAAGAGGAGACAGCCGACGCGACCGGAGAAAAGCTGACGCAAATAGAGGAGACAGGCGACGCGACCGGAAAAACGCTGACGCAAAAAGAGGAGACAGGCGACGCGACCGGAAAAACGCTGACGCAAAAAAGAGGAGACAGGCGAAGCGCCCGGAAAAACGCTGACGCAAAAGCCAACTGCATCCACCTTAAGTCCGTGTTTTTATGTTGGACGACATCATGGACGAATGATAAAGTCAAAATATTTTGACACTTCCTCTAAAGGTAACGACATGCTTCACAAACAAAAACAATTGGCGATAATTGTATGGCATTTGAGTCCCCAAAAAGTGGTCTCATTACCGCAGCAACCTGAAAGTATTGAGTACAGGAGGCATGCTTTTGATAACGTCAGTCGACCGATTACGTGATCAAATGGTGCTACAGGAGAGATTGGGCGTCCGTAAGCGCTGTAGCACCAATTTTTAAATAACAAACTCAGTTTTGTTTGTTAGGGTGGCATGTCGCTACCTTTAGAATAAATGGTTGTCAAGTTTTTTTGGATAAAGTAATGATCGTCCTGACACCTTGTCTTACCGAGCAAAACATCTTTCCCTGTTCAGAAACCTCTAAATAATTGTAATTCTTCAAAATTTGCGGCTAAAAGATCTACTTAATTTCAATTCGTTTCAACATGGTAACCCGTCTTGTTCATATATATTCAAAACTTATATGCACTTGTATATGCTTATATACATAACTACCGTAAAATATGGAATACAGACGCGGGTTACTAGACAAACTTGTGTTCTTCGGACCGGGTTTGTATTCGGAACCGGGTTTGTAATCCAGATGGGTTTCTACTAATTAAATTACGGAATTCAAAAGTTGAAAATGAAAAAACTGCGCGGCCATAATGGTTAGTGAGCCAACTTGAATAGCGGGCTGGATGCTTCACAATGTTCATTCTAGTGGTATACTAGAATATTTTATGCGCTAACCAGTATACTAACATATTTACCATTTTCTCAGTTTTGCACTACCAGAGGCTTTCTCGTCTCACGTAATTTTTATCCAAATTTATTTTTAAATTTCTGAAACTAAACAAAATCTCGAATTTGACGAATGATTTGGAATTTCAAGAATTATTTGCTATAATCAGGACCGAATTCCACGACTCGGCACCAATTGTAGACAATATGGCCGAATGGAGCCGGTCATTTTAGGCAAGGTTTAGAATACTGGACTCGATATACAAGTCTAGTGAAGCTTATTCAATCCAAATTGTCTAGACCATTCGTCGCTGGAAACACTTGGTAGAAGCTGTGCAATGGTCCGAATTATTCTTATATTAATAAGGAGAAAGTTTAGGTCCAATACGGAAATAGTTTGTTTTTACTGGAGCTGAACTGCAGTTAATAAAATATGAATAAATTCATGAATGTAACGGGGTGAGGCAGAGTGATTGCCGCACTTTTGAATATTAGTTAAGCGGATTATTCTATTCGAATGGGACATATTTTAAAAAGAATCCACTGAACTAGAAGTGTGTCCAAAGCTGGAGAATTTAGAGATTCTGAACCAATGTTATCCAGTGTGAGAGATTGACTGTACAAATGACCTACTAACTTTTCCATCGCAGATTGAGCTAGATGAGAGTTTGTTGAAATCCGGTATTCCAGTAATTTCAAGTAATATTTGTCAAATATACGAACGGTCTTATTGGTTCTAACAAGGTTGATATTCAATTTCTTAGCTATCTTAACCTGAGTTAGAAAATTTAACTGTCATTTAAACAGTAATGTTTCAGAATCTTGAAATTCTGCAGCTTTGAATATCCCTCTAGACCAGTGGCTTCATAATAAAAGCAATGCCATGTCCCATTTGAATCTTATAATCCGTTCAGTCGGGGAATAAAATTAAAAGCGCGGACATTGCTCTGACTCACCCTATATATTTTATCAACTTCAATACAACATAATTTTGTAACTGAATTTTCTTATAACGTTCGCAGTAGAAATGAATTTGACTGTAACTATAACTGCATTAACACTTCCGACGACTACCTTATCGCACCATGCCAAAATCACTTGCATTTAAAATTGAACTCAACTGCAGAAACCAGAAATCAGTAGGTCTAACGAAGGAACTACTTTACACGCGTACGGGTCCCATACATTTTCAAAGCCAATGGGATAAAAAAAGATTCCAACAATTTTTTTTGATTTGCACACTGTATGTATCCCAGACAGCACAATTGCTTCCCTGGGAGCTCCCCAGGACGATTTCATGGGAGCTAATAATCGCCCAGGGAGTTCCCAAATCGGAGCAACATTCTCCCTGAACCGTCCGTAGGAGTTCCCGATGTCAGCCCATTCAGTGCCCAGGCCACAACACATACGGTCTGGACTCCGCAGTTAAGGAGTATCCAGCCGTACAGCCAACACCACAACACTTACATTTGGACCAAGCTAGAAGTAACACATGTGTAGTAACTAGACCATTTGTACAGTCAGACATCACCGGGTAATCAATAAATACTCTTCAAATACGATTTGTCGGTGGTCTTGCCCTTTATTGAGTAGCCTGCTTAAATAAGTAATTGTCCAAAAGGACACACATCAGTTACCAACAGGAGACCGGCAATCCAGCGGTCTTCTCATCCACAGAGTCAGGGCTTTGCGACCAAGTCGTAAAGTCCACACATGTATGGTTTAAATTCCAACACACTTACTATTTTATTAGAAACCTTGAACTCAACGATGACTGACGACTCACTAATCGACGACGAATTCACTCTTGACACGTCACCAGAGGATGGACACAGACACGAGGCTGTCTGGAAGATTGCAGAGGACACTGACTGAGGCATGGGAATAACGGTGGACAAATGAAGGCATGTCCAGTCATGTACATGATTTTCACTCTTGTCCTTGTCTTCCTGACTCCTCACTTCGTACAAGTCGGAACAGCGAAGCAATTCGTCCCTCCGAGGAGTATCCGAGGGGAATCCCACGCATGTCCTGGACGGTTCCGAAATAGGCAATCCAAGGGAGATTTTCCACTAATATCCCTGGGAATCAACATAATAGACACCCCTGGGAATGCTTTTCTGGGAGATTCCAGCTAGTTCTTCCCTTGGAAGAACTACGGAATAATTTTTGGAAATGTTGATGGTTTTCAATGGAGGACTTGTTTTGAAATGAGAATTTTGAACCCATTACTCCATTATAACGTTCGACTCAACAGTATAAGTTCCCTAATGCCAACCTTAGAGCCACCCAGTCACATTACGTGGAAGTTCATGGCTGTGACCACCTACCTACACTGACCTACTCGGCTTGGGAGAAAATGAGAACTGAATTACG
>JAQFYE010004391.1:0-13468 GCA_034694305.1 Protaphorura glebata
TTTGAATCCCTGGCCAACCTAACGGACAATGCTCGAAACGTTTTTTCGTACGACTTCTTCTTAGTTTACAACTATTTTATTATTTTCTGAAGACTTTATTATGAGACTGTATTTGGGAAAGGCGCTCTAATTATTTTACAAAACAGTAATTAATTTGTGATATCCTATTAATTTTATAGTTCTTTATACAAAATCTAAATTTGTGTACTTTCATCTGAAAACTTTAATAACTGTAAGATTATACAATGTTTAGAGAAAATGAATAGAGTGGTTTAATAGAAATATGTCTAGACTGAAAGTAAAATTTGGCTAGAAACATAAGTTTAGCTGACTTAATTCTCATTGTTTGGGTTACATTGTATTT
Organism: Protaphorura glebata; assembly: GCA_034694305.1. Taxonomy (NCBI): domain Eukaryota; kingdom Metazoa; phylum Arthropoda; class Collembola; order Poduromorpha; family Onychiuridae; genus Protaphorura; species Protaphorura glebata. Next base: position 365 of record JAQFYE010004391.1, read on the forward strand.
TCCAATTTGTTATACAAACTTTTAGCTAATAGAACAGCGGTACGACATGAAATATTAACTTATAATTTAAAAGACTTGTAGAAAATATTAAAGAATATTAAAATATTTTATCAATCCGAATATCCTGAATCGGATATTTAATTTTATGACGTGATGATTTGGTGTTCAGACATCTAGGATTGGACTTCTTGCTGGATGTTATAAGTTGCACTTACACTTTTTTACTGTTTATACGAAGTAATGATTTAGTGTGTGTGCAAATTATTATTTTAATGTTTGGCCTTTAACTTTGACGTTGTGGTTAGTTTGCTCAAATAGGACTTGGACGGTCGTCAATTTATGTTACGTCATGATTACCGTGTTGTTTTCCTAATGGAAGTTATGACGTGATCATAAGGATTTAGTAATGAATTTAGACATACAGCAACTGGGTATATTTAAAAGAATAGTTTGTTGTCATTATTGAATAAGAGAAGTTTAAGGAGAGTTAAGGCAAAGATTAACAGGGTCTCTATCAGAGAAGGAAACAGGTCAAAGGTAAGGTGAAAAATATGTGAGGAAAGGTCAAGAGATGAAGTCTAAGGACTTATCTGAAGAGTCAGAGACTAGGGTCTGGGAGTGGTGTCAGGTCGACGAGTCTTCGTGGCAACTGTGTGGGGAGCCAGAGTGGTGACCCTCTAGGCCTAAACTCAGGAGACCGTTGAATAGTGTCTGAAGAGTTAGTCGACGGGTCAGAGTATTCATACTCTTGGACTTATCTGAAGATTGATTGGTCGGTGATTCCTTTGACGACGGTTACGTATGTTGGAGCAGGACAAGTGGCTGGAATAATCAGCCACAGTATCTCCTAATTCGTGTTGTCCGTATACGGTTTCAATCGTGCCTTTTTAGCTCGAATGCAGCTATAGGTGCGGTTGCAATTGCGTGGGCAGGACTTTCGCAATAGGGAAAATATACACTCATGACTCATACCCAGTAGAAACTAACACCAATCACGAGTTTGATAGTCACCAACATTGAAAATGGCGACGTCAGTAATACCAAAGTACGTCTGCGGTCATATTTTCATTCCCGGACCTGCAATGACAAACTTTACTTTTCGTCGTCATCAAATGCTTGGCATTAGCTTAGCATGAGCTGATTTTTCCAATATAAATCAATGACATCTTCTCAGTGTAAGAAATCATTGTTAATAGCATATTTATTTTATGTACTTGTTTTATATTATTTTGCCGACCATGCAAAATGAAAACAACAATAAAAGAGTACAGTCGACGGAATTGAAGTTTGGGCACCGTGCTTCTGCTACATTTCAGTCAAGAAATGCTAGTAAGACCCCATCCTTACGATGAACCCGGTAATGTTTGCGTGATGTTGCGTTTTTTTATTATTATCTCATCTTTCAAACTACCAAGCTCAAATTACATCCGTGTTCAAAAGCTCGGTGAATGAAGTGAGGAAGTTTTAAGTTAACTTAATTAAACGTAACGTTTAATCACCATGACTACCAATTTAACCGACAGAGCACTAGAAGAGGCAAAGGAGTTCTTAGAATCGGATTGGATTGGATTGGATGTAATTTTATTTAAGTCATCAATAATCATAGCTCACAGAACGTAAACATCAAAAATGAAACATTGAATTATCAGTAAGTGATATCGATTCCGACTGTAACTAAATTACTTAAAACGAGAGAAAGAGAAGAATAACACTCAACCAGAGCCTAATATAATGAAGATAAGAACTGTATATGAGGGATAAGAGGTATTAGGTGTGAAAATAAATTCACAAAAGCGGGGTCGTTAAGCCCGGGACTAAAGTCCTGTTGCAGGAATTTACCAAAGGAAATGTCGTTTAAAAAAACAAAAGATTATTTAAATATTTCCGGAGACTGACTCAAATAATTCTTTGTGATAAATAATAGAACACCTAATCAAGATTATCCCTTATCCTCATGTACAGTGAAATCCAAAAGAAGCCGGACACCCCAACTAGCCCCAGTCCTTCATTCCTGTATCTAGAGCGCGGGAAATTTGAAGGACAAGGTAACCGAAGTCGGTGAAAATACGAAATAATGAGTCGACATTGAGATCAGACTTACTTACCTCAGTTTCAACTGTCATCAACGGGCAAGGGTAAACATTTTGACTTTCATTGTGACGGCTAGCAAATCCGTTCTCAACGGTTAGCGGGAAAAGAGTACAAAATTTCAATGGGTAATGTTGAACACCGACGTCGGTTACCTTGTCGTTCGTATTTCCCGCGCTCTAGATATAGGAATGAAATACTGGGGCTAGTTGGGGTGTCCGGCTTCTTTTGGATTTCACTGTACAATACTTAAATCCCGGCACAACGCGAGGACAACCGGAATTACCCAGGTTTCTCTTTTTGTCTTTTTGGGTGGGACTGCGGAGATTCAATTGTTGTAAGTTATAATATCCCTTATATACATATACATTGTATACGTTTCATATTTGTTTGTATTAATCAAAGAGCGGAAGGAAATGGAACAGCTAACTTGGCTCATTCTAATTAATTAATTATATCACTGAGCCACACTTTGAGGCATTACTTTACGTAACATTAACTAATAAAGGGTGGTCCATTTCTTTCTGATCCCATCGCCAACCCAGCTGTGGGATATTTTAGGAAAATCCAAAGGAATGTGTTTATAATTCCTGTTGAACTTAATCCGAGTAATTCGAGGAATTCGCACGTGTCTATTTAGCCTACCATACGAACGAAACGTTTCAAAGCAGAAAGAACGGCTATATAGTCTCTCCCCAGTGTGTAGTCTGGGATGTCTGTCCAGAGAAGAGAATTTAAGTAATACTTCGGGACAAAACACACATCTGTTGCTTGTTGATTCTATGCAATTGTCTTCCATTTTCGTCTGAAAAAAGGTGAAAAGGAAGTGTATTAGCGCAATCTTCACCAATGTTCCCTACCTATCAACAAGAATACTCATACTAGGATTTAAGTAGGATAGTGAAAATTGTTAAATAATATCAAATTTAGAAAAAAATAGGATAAACCTTCTGCTATCTGGTTCATAAAAGGTCAGACTTTAGAAAAATTTGTGAATGTGTGAATTTCTGATTGGCTCGTTATACCTTCTATTTCCAAATCCTCAGGCTTCAATGCTTCAGATTTTGCGTGTCCGTGATTCGCAATCTGAACTACTATTGGACATAAATATAAAACAGATACAGCAATAAATACTCCAGCCAGATTAGATTTATTTCTCGATTTTGTATACATACTAGCATAAAGCCAGGCGGCACGGCCGGGTGTGAAAACAACCAAATTAATTATGTTAGAGGAAACTCACGGCCGGCCTCGGCCTGGTCCATATTATTTTAGTTGGATGCAAGGGAAACAGAACCTTTACCTGCTCGCTACATTCCTAGTAAAATCATCACTTCTTACATCGTTACAAATTATTTTTTAAAGGAATAACTTGTTGATCACCCCGTGGAGTCTAATTTATGGGCTACCCTGCACAGTGCATTTCCAAACCTTCATGCGTTTAGCGACCATGTATTTGGCGAGTTAATAATCACGGCAATTCACAAGTACGTACATAGTGAATTTCTTCGCCAACATTCCTATTCCCAGTAAACATTGATCGGAAATATATCAGTGCACACTAATCAAGTTTAGTTTTCAATTGGATACCAAAGAAACAAACTTTCAAAAGTCCACCCACGCAATATACTCTGCGGTTTTCAAACCCAAATTCTTAATATTCCATACACCTACACCAAACTTAAAAATGTAATTAATTACAAATTACACTCTCACTTCTGATTGTAATTAATTATAATTACAAATACATGGAGAAATTTCGAAAGTAATTAACTACAATTACAATTACGTGGGAAAAAATGGAAAAGAAATTAATTTCAATTACAATCGTAATTGAAATTGAAATTACAATTACAAATTACAATTCAAATTACATTCTCGAAATGATGATTTTATGTGTGCTAACATCAGAGTTACATCTTTGAATTTGATGGTCAAAATTTTAAGTAATTGTAAAAGTAATTGAGAAAAATATAAATTCAGTTACAAATTTCAATTACAATTACACACAATCTCTAAAGTATTTAATTACAATTACAAATTGCAGCTCGGATTCTTAAAGTAATTAATTGCAATTACAATTACGTAATTGTAATTGTATTTTGTAATTGAATTTACAATTACAATGTAGTTGTTCCAAGTCTGATACCTAATTATAAGGACAGAACAGAATAATATTAAAAACAGGTGAAACAAATAACTCAAGACCTCCAGGAATCATTCTCAGACGAAAATACACTACGTTCGTCAATGGATCAACATGAGTTTCAAAAATTGGCGATAAATATGGTAACATGACTAGGCATACTATGGAGAAGTGAGGAAGAAAGTGAGATGTATATTTCATAGTGAACGTCATCTCTTTCTTGATTTATACCCGACTCTACTAACCAGGGGGACGTCCGGGTCAGGGTGGTTATTGTGTGTTGCGTAAGCAAGACATTATGTGAATGTGTTGTCCATCCGTCTGTCTGCTGTCCGTCCGTCCACACTTTTCATACAGTAAACGTTGACGGATTTTGACGAAATTTTTAGGGTAGGTACACAAGGTCACGAGACAGGGAGTGTAAACATGACCTCGCCAGGTGACCTCTAACTCAAGGTCACCAGAGGTCACATACAGTAAATGTTGACGGATTTTAACGAAATTAATATGGTAGGTACACAAGGTCACAAGAATCACCTGGTGTTAATATGACCTCGCCAGGTGACCTGTGAGGTCACCAGAGGTCACATACAGTAAATGTTGACGGATTTCAACAAAATTAATATGGTAGGTACACAAGGTCACAAGAATCACCTGGTGTTAATGTGACCTCGTTAGGTGACCTTTGACCCAGGTCACCAGGGATCAAATTTTAAAAGTTGCTCAGAATGGTCTGAACCGTGCATAAATGCAATAAAAAGTGGGTTTTAGAAGGTGACCCCGACCCATGTTGTTGCTATGAAAATTTCTGTTTGGTAATAAGGCAACACACTTAGAGAATACAATAGACATAGAGTGGCAATGGTATAGGGTTTGGCCGAAATCAAACAACGGCGACCCATTTTGCTAACGTTGGTATGGGAATTCGAAATTTTGTGAACAGGTAGCTTACTTTTTGACAAAAAGAACGCAAGTTGCTGGGGTGTTCGAAATGTTTGTGAAAATTACTCACACATTCGGTACACGCCATTTGATTCTCAGAGAAATTCGCCGTGACATTTTATGAAAAATTCAACAGAAACTCACTTTCCGTCTCTTAACGTGGGGACGGAATTTAAAAAAAAACTTTTGGATTGCCACTCTATGTATATTAGAATCTCTTTGGCAACACATATCTACTCGGTCCTTAGAGCGTTTATTTTTAGAAAAATTTGGAATTCTTACCACTGAATTCTGATACAATGAGAGATCTGGAAAATGTCACTCCGTCAACATTTCAGGTTTATCTCAACAATTGACCCGGATTTGAATTTTGGAGTTGTGTTTGTGTGTCGGCCGGCACGATCTGCCGACTTCCGTTCATTCTTTCAACCCGTGGGAAGATAGCGAGAGCGAGCACGGAGAGGAAAAGTGACACGGAGGCAAGGACAATCTCATGCAATTCCCGCATGCAAAAACACATATCCAAAATTCAAATCCGGGTCAACGGCTGACCTAAACCTGAAATGTGCGACGAATGACATATCACTCCATACTACAAATCGTATCAGAATTCACTTGTAAGAATTTCTAAACTTTCTAAAAATATCCGCCCTGACGTTCCCCTCGTAAGTTGTTTTGTGCAAAACCTTGTGCTAAACTGCACGCACACCCGATTTCCAAGATGAACTCTACGCTCTAATTCCATCTCAATTCTTCCTGAACATTCTATTGTAAGAATTACCGTAAAGACGTAGTCTTATGAATCATTTCTTAATTTTTGAAGGTGAATATGATTACCTATATAGTCGGGACAGGGAATTTGGAGAAGGAAAGCCTAACGATTCTTTACGAATCCTTAGACGTTCATCTGAATCCATTTCTGGAAAATATGCTTCTGATAAATAAATTCAAACTCAAACAACTGGAGATGAACTTGAAAAATGAAACGAACACTTTCCTTCCCTTCTTTCAAATGTTTCCTCAGAATCCTTTCCAAATAGACTTCATTCCATGGCTAAGTGGAACCATAATCCCGGAGACCGTCCTCCAAAGGAATGATATCCTCACTGAATACAGGTAAAGAAGATTTAAAAATTAATTAATTAGAAGTCCGACTTGTGTTGTGACATGACCCTCAGTGATTGAGAATATTCATTATTACTGTTTGAATACTTTATTTAAAAAATAAGGTCAATTCCGTTTGGATCTTTGGGCGTTGAGATTGGGGAAGCGATTGCGTACATCTTATGGTTTGAACTCGGATTCTACACTGAAAGCGAAACTATTTTGCCATTACATCACAAATCCCTTGAACTGCTTCAGAGTTTGGTGAGTCAATCCGTTCAAAATGAAAAAAGAAAGGGAAAAATAATTGGCGCTAGAGAAATTACGATTACGAAATCCAATTTTTACATTAAAATCAGCGCCATTTCAATTAATTATACAGTCTACATTAATATTTATAGTCTGGACAACCTTGGGATTTAGACTGTAGCCTTCGGAATGTGTCCAGAAAAAATGGAACTCTGGAGAAGGTGACCTGGACAGAGAGATCACGTTTGACAGGCGTGCTTCATAATATTGGATTTGATATCGCGATGACTGCAGTCAAATTCCGGGAATCCAAACAAAACAACCGCAAATTTGCCTTTGTTGGAAGGATTTGACCCGCTAGGAGTTTTCCTTATTTCATATGTACAGGTAAGTGGGTTTTAGATACCACATGATAACCTTTATGGAACTCTTTCGAGATAGAAATCCGAGCTATTAAAGTTTGAAATTCTATGCCATTACGTGCTCAAGAAATGATGCATTTATTTTACTGCCCGGTGCACTTTATATCCAGGTTTTGGAGTACCATCATTCAATTCAACGCGTTTATTTAAGTGTTGCTCATATATAATATGAATTACAATCCAAATAGGAAATCAATTGAATCGATCCAAGGAGTCAATAAATTAATAAACCTATGTATTATAACGTACTCACATTGTTGAAAATCAAATTTGTGGCTGTTTTGTATTCTAGACTCGATGTTCCTCAACAACTAAAGAATTTTCAAACATGGAGGCGTCCACATTCAACTCAATCAATGGAAAAGAAAGGTGAAATTGATCACGTGATTCTAATCTCTTATTTCGAAAATTGCAAGTTAGATCCTGAAATTTAATTTAATATTTTTAATTTTTAGAGTGAAGAAGATTGTGAAACAGTCGTCGTCATTCCGTGAATCATTTCATTGCCCGGAATTGTCATCTAATTCTGGTCTCTGCTCAGCAAGTCCTCGTTCTTAGAAATTTTGAAAACGTTCTTTTGAAACCTTCAAACTTATTTCATTCTGTTTTTATTACAAACTTCATAAATATATTGAAAATATCAGATTTTGTATATACTTACGTAGTTAGAGCTCCATGGGATTTCGCCTTGACACCAATATTTTGTAGTACGTACGGTTTCTAGTCCATCCTATTTGTAGTTTCTATTAATTTTAGAACTATTTTAATTTATGTGCTTTGGTTCCATAAATAAGTAATGAAACACTCTGTGGTTAATTTTATGTTCATATTTTGATCCGTCTTCTTCGTTCCAAGACAAATTACTTGACTTGTGCATGCAGCTTCTACAAATATCGTAGATATTAATAATAAACATATATACCAGATTGAAATTAAAATGTAAAATTATTTGACATATTTTGTCACACATTACTTCCTTTCATTAATTTTGTATTCACGGACTCCATCCCTTCCTCATCTGTGTAAGGTAGATTGGAATAAATAATTGCCATTGGAGGGTGGAACATAATTTCTCGTCGGTTCATTATTTTCCGTAACCGCGCAATCCATCTTTTGACGACTACTTATCTCAATTTTTTGTGCACAATTACGAATTTCCGGTTAGTCTGTTGGAAAAATTAGTTGGTCAGCCCGGGGATCTGACATCTTTCAAAATAAGGAAGAGACGGGATTACATGTCCAAATTGTACGCACTAAAATGTATTTAAACTTGCAGTGCAGAGATAAATACATACCTGTTAACCAGAACTTTAAGGATTAATACCGTATTTATTTTATTAGCAGCCAGGCTTCAATATAAACCCGGTATTCTACTAAAAGTCTTTCTCCTGCTTTCTCCATACATATCCTAACGGAGAAAGTGGTGAAAGCATTTAAACTCTGGACATCCTTGAATCAATTATAGAAGCCCGAGCGTCTAATAGAATAAATCATGTACATCTAGAATATTTAGCCAAGATACGGTGGTGGCATGATTACTAGTAATTTCAATAATCTCTCATAATAAGCCCGGAAATTGCAACAATAATAGTGCACTGACCATAGTGCACTTGAGTGAGTTGAAAGATTAGTATTGTACATGATTCTGACTTGTTTGCTTGTTTTTATTCGTCAATGTCACCGCAGACATTGAATATTGTGTGTCACACAGTGCAATAATTAGTGATGTACCGAAATCAACTTTCGGGCAGAGCGCAGAGGCCGAATAACAAAATTTCGGCTTCGGCCGGTGGCTGAAACCGAAACTTTGGTTTCGGCCGAAAATTTCGGTCAACCGAAATTTTGGTACATCATTAGCAATACTGCATTTGTCAAAATGTGGCGAATTCTGAAATTGCACAGCAGGGTTGCTTTTAGTATTTCCCTCCCAGAAATAAACGATAAGCCATGGTTTGACTCAGAACGTGTGACATCTGAATTGAACCATTAGTGCTTTTCTAGGTTCTAATAATGACGTAAAATTCAAAGGAATTAATTTGATAAAATATTTCTTTTTGGACAGGGATTCTGAAGAGACATGTAAAACTTCACACCAATCGCCACATGGTCCAATGCCCTCACTGCAGGAGTCAATTTCCGGGTCCTTGTGAGTATATAAAATAATATAACAATCAGCCACATTCATAAATGTAAAAAATAATCGTAGAATTAAAATCTAGTGTTATTCATGTCACATAGAAAATAAAATATTTCCAAGCCTGAATTGTTTGGATCACAATTTCAGTTTTAAAAGTTCTATGAAGTTTTTGGACGAATTTTCGTAGAATTTCAGATCTACGAATAATTGTACAATTTATTATACAGGTATAATTAATCGTAAATTATTTTGAACAGGGAAGCTCAACAACTAGAACAGAATCTGGTGCATCTGAAGGAGACAACGTCATCATGGATGATCTCGAAATCCTGGACTGATCACTAATGACCCTACCGGTGTATTCTTTTTTAGTTTCAGTATATCAAGTTTTATCTCGAGATTCAAAAATATTTGAATTATTTTCATTCATTAATAAATAAAATCGCATGGCTGACGTTATGTCCTTATTCACTTCTCACAATCAGTCTTCTTTATTCAATAATTATTAATGACATGCATAAAGCAGTAGGACGCTAGGACGATGGTATACTGCGTGTCTAATATGTATTGTCCCCCTCCCTCTCCTCTGTTTTTCAGCCTGTCTTTCAAGGTCTTCCACTGAAAAGCCGTGAAAACTTGAAAATCTCAAAAAATCAACTTCCCCACCACATTCGCAAGTGTCTTCTGAAAATGTTGAGCTACTGGACGACAATTTCTGATCAAGTCAATTTTACTTTGAAATTTCGTTTTTGTCTGTTCTCCGGAAATATGAAATCTTGAAAAATTGGATGGAATTTTTTTTAATTCTATCGGGCGCTGTAAAATGGAGTTGAAATATGGTGTCTGTGATTCCACTTGAGCTGATCTTTCCAACGAGATACCAGATTGAAATTAAAATGTAAAATTGTTTTACATTTTTCATTCCATTTATTTTGTATTCACGGACTTGTTCCGTCCTTCTTTCCTCATCTGTGTATGGTAGATAGGAATAAATGGCATTACCATTGTACAGTGGCGGAACCAGGATATTTTTGAGGAGGGGCCACCTCAGAAATTCAATCTGTGTGGCACAGGCTTACCAATTTTTTTGAAGTCAGAATAACATTTGGATTTGGAACTACAATTTTACCACCGGGTCCAACGAAAGTTAATTTTTTTCTACCTACAACGAATTCAAGTTTTCGCTTTAACTTGAATGGATTGACGCTTTCCAGACAGAGTTAGCAGAATCAAACCCTAGCCCACGTGTCGGCCCGGAGGGCCGGAAAATTTTAAAAGTTTAGAGTCCCGGATGCAAATTAGAGCTGGTTTTTTACGTTTTTGGATCTAAATATCGGACAACTAAGGGCAATATTCCCAAAGCGAGACGTTGGGAAGGATATTCTCAGGGCAGGTTCGGCCTGCAGAGGAAGCACTCAATGCAGGACGATTGGTCAGCCTGTATATCCTAGTTGAAATATAGCTAAACCACGGGAATCTGATATTTTAGAGTTGATGCTCATGTTGAACCGATGAAACTATTGCACAAACGAAGTAACTATGCTAAAATGTCACTCTTTCTAAAAAAAAATCGAGGGGGGGCCATGGCCCCGTTGGCCTACTCCCTGGTTCCGCCACTGCCATTGTAGGGTGGAAAATGATTTCTCGTCGGTTCATTATTTTCCGTAACATCGCGATCCATCTTTCGACGACTACTTGTCTCTATTTGTGTGCATATTTTCGAATTTCCGGTCAGTCCGTTGGAAAAAATACTTGTTAGTGAGCCCGGAGATCTGACATGTTTCAAAATAAGAAGACGGGAATCCATGTCCAAATTCTACGGGCTAGAATGATTTAAGCTTGCTGGACAGAGTCATAAACACATACCTGTTGACCAATACTTCAAAGATTAATACCGTATTTATTTGATTAGTAGCCAGGCTTCTATATAAACCTGGTATTCTACTATATCCTACTTTCTCCTGCTTTCTCCATACATCCTAACGGAGAAAGTGGTGAAAGCACTTTAACTATGAACCTTCCTGACTCAATAATAGAATAAATATGGTGCATCTAGAATATTTAGCCAAGATAAGGTGGTGGCATGATTACTACTAGTAATTTCAATAATCCATCAAAAGTGGTATTCCAAAAACTAGGTATTCCACTTGATTGTACCTGTTGTGGTTCCTAACTACTACATGGGGTACCTACACTAGAAAAATGGCAAGGCGTAAAATTGATTTCGAAAAAATTGGATCATATTTGTTCAAATATTTGTTCAAAGGTTTATCAGTATTCTGTTGTTAACAGTCGAGATGCGGAGACAAAAATGACAGTATTGTCAGTGAATACTAAATCGTCGCAAAGCGAAAGTTATTTAATATTTGATATAACATGAATTTCTGTATTACTACTAGGGGTACCCTCCCTACTCCTAATTAAAAGCGGCTCATACAGTTCTCATTCTAATTGCATTTTGCACGTTCATGCGTTTTACAAAGAAATGTAATTTTGTATTAAATTTGCTGGAGCGTCGGCCCGCTACGTAAAGTACAAATTCACTCCGGGTTTGTCATTACTGCCATAGTTAGGTGGCTTACCTTCTAATTATTTCTTTAGCAATTTCAGTTTTAGAAATTAAAAGTGGTTGCCAGTTTATTTTAAACATTTTTGAAATCTTTAATTCAAAGATATGATTTCTAGAACAAGTATCTTTTGTGCTACTCTTGAGAAATATCTGTACAATTGTCATTTGAATTTTTCTTCTGGTAGAAATAAATTGAAAATTTGTATTTTTATTAATTTTGATTGCTATGTGTTGTTTTGTTTATAGTTACTTTATTAGTGTTTATAATCATGGAAATAACACAGGATTAAATTGAAACGTGTTCATTAGAAAATACATTGATTAAAGTAACTGGAATACAAAATCTGTCCGAGTGAATCAAACCCTCCATATAGCGGAACAACATGTCTGTCATGTATGTCATGTCCCAGTTTTGATTGATTGATATTTTATTAGTGTGATATTCCAAAGCATTCAAACATACAAGTATGCAGATTGATTGTCTTAACATGGAAACACGCTCTTAATGTCTGTCCAAAAACAATAGAGTTTTCTGACGTCATAAAAATAACAGGTTGTTGGTAGTGACACTTCAGTTCATTGACCCCGGGTGTTGCAAAATAGTTCAACCCCACACATCGAGTGCCCATTAGAAAACAAAAGTTACCATAAGGAACACCCTTTTCCCTATTTCTCTCCAAATTTGCATGACAACCTTATGAGTGTCGATTTGTCGGTCACGTCAGAAGACTCTATTGTTTTTGGACAGACATTAACTAACTTAACTATTAATATAATTCCCATTAAGTCCACATACAGTGTACGGGAGTATGGGAAATCTTCATTGACTATTGGGTCAGCTTCAGCCACGGAACCCCATGCAGTGTCTTGTCTTGGGTGCGATTTTAATGTTGGTTGACTGGAAGATTGGACGTCAGTGAGGTTTTGTGAACGGACCGAGTCCAATCTCAAGTCAAATGTCAGTTCCAAGAGATTATTCTTCAAAAATCTGCTAGAACCACAAACATACGTATAAGCCATACAATATTAGAACAGGATTATTTATTTGATCGTCACAAATTGAAAAGGTAAGGATATCTTTGTAATCTTTACTTAATTGAAATGAAAATCCAAACTATTTCTAAAAACGTAATTTCATCCATATCTATATTCCGAGTCCAAATTGTCTCTTATTTTTAAATTCAGTTGGTTGCACGAACGGAACTACTGCAAACCACAGGGTTTCACAAAAACAATTATATCATATTTTTCGGTGGGACAAGCCGTTATGACCCACCCTGTATTTAATGAGTCTGATCTAGACTTTTTTTTCAAAAATATTATGGAATTTCGTTCTTGAATATTCGCATGTTCAATTGCATATCTATGTTGCAGCCCATGTAGATATCCAGTCAATGTGTACATGGGCTGAGACGCGAAAACATTAAATGAGTATGTGTATTTCAGT
>JAQFYE010004392.1:0-13468 GCA_034694305.1 Protaphorura glebata
ATCGTTGGACAACATAGGATCATCGTCTGCCTTACGGAGCCTTGGAAACTCTTTAGGACTTTGGATTCTATCCAACAATAGTAATAAACATAAAAGCGCAAACTCACGGTATCTTCAAGTCAAGCACGCTGTAATGAATACTTACGACAATTTTTATTAGATTCGTAGCAGGAAGGAGGGTGATCATGTGCGATGCCGTAAACTGACTTTTACTTTCGCCTTCACATTTTAAGCTCACCTTTGCATTTTTAGCGGTCATACGGTTAGACTTTTGGGGATTGGACCTTCACAAAAGTTGTTCAGGATCACGAGGACTACAACATAACAAAAATCGAAAGAATTACTACGGCGTACTTTCTTCCATGAGGTCCTTCCCTTGAACCTAGCTCATACGACAAAAGGCATTCAATGTGTGCAATTCTTAATAATGAAAACACTTGGTCACCTCATGCTGAATCGGATATTTTTATATTTTCCGTACGGAGAGTTCTCCCTCTAATTTCAACTCTGATGACTTACGCGTTTATTCAAATCTTTGATGAATTGAACACGAGCTGTTGGATCGTACCTAAAGAATCTATCGAATGGATGTTTCATGGCCCGAGTCTCCATAGTTTATTGGTACGTACTACACATGTTTTCAATCATACTTGCATGGGTCATGTGGCTTACGTAACTCCATTCCCACAACATTAATGGAAAGAGGTTAAAGTATACGAACGAATGTTAGGGTGGGGTGGGCTAATTTTGGCCACCATGGAGACAATGTGCTAATTACGGCCACCCCCCCACTACGTCGGCATGGCAACAAAGAAGCATGCGCACAAATGACGGTGACAGTTATTAGCACACTTTTTGAGGTTATGGAGGAATTAACCCATAAAGGACAAGTGTGCTAATTCCAGCCTATCTTATTGCACGTGACTCCTCCGGCGGACGTGTGAAGACAAGACGATGTGCTAATTTCAGCCAGGGGGAGGAGTTTTTTTTCGCCTTAACCCACGTTCGTAATTGGCACACTTTCCCACGGTGGCTGTAATTAGCACACTTCACCCTGATAGAGGAATAAATTATTCTTTCACAGCAACAGGTGTGAGTGTTACATATTCCCAACATACATTCAGTCTTGTTATAAAGCAGTGAAAGTTTAATTTCGGAATGAAACAGGCAACTTTCAAAAGTGGTACTCTGGGGAAAGCAATCATGAAAGCATAATTAATGAATGTTCACTCTTCCTCCGACTATTAATGAATCAAATTGTGTATAGCAAAGTAGTGATGTATAAATCAGCTGAACTATGCTGTGCTGTGAGCTCACGGTGAAATGGCTGCAACTATGGCTTTTGTCAATTCTTCTCTGTACATATGTGTTCCTATTTTCAATTTCTTCTTCAACTATCGGTCGTCAGCGAAATACTTTACACAAGTTTTACAAATACATCTTTCTTCCTGATAAACCATGTCATCATTAGTCACTGATGAGAGTGTAGTTTAGAACTAGTTTCAAACAGTGTATACGCACGTGATCAAAAAGTGTTGTCGTTTGATTCCAACCTTTAGCGTTATGTCTAGACAACGCTTGGAACTAGTAGGATGTGCATGATATTTGTTTACAACGTGTAACACTAATTTGCCGTCAATTGTGATTTTGTAGATCAACATGCTGTTTCTCATCTACACAATTCGTGTTTCAGGTACAAAACTTCGAGCCGCCCATTCCAAAGAACCAACTCAATACAGGTGAGGTCACCTTTTTGTCTGCAGTTCTAAGAAAGCACAAATGTAACTTTCAACTTTCTCCCAACGTCTAACCGCGTTGACATATATGTTATCTAATCACCTGTAATCTGATAGTACCTAAAATGGGCGGGACGTAAAGCTTGTACTAGCGGTTACCATACCGCTTAAAAAACTAATTAATTAATAGCCAGCCACTTAACCGGACAAAAATGCATTATAGTAACGAGGGAATAAAGGAAGCAGGCTTGGGTTTGTATTCCAATATGTAACAGATATTTGAGCCTCTTTTGATAAATCTAGACAAACATGTTTGTTTTGGTTTCTTCAAAAGTCAGAGAACTCACACTAATACCATGAAGTTGGATTTCAATTATCGTTAAAGATGTAACTAAGGAAATGATGTTCTTGACGGACTGCAAGGCTTCCTCGTCGCTCTCATCTTCTGCTATCTCAATGGAGAGTTAGAGTGCAGATTGTGCCTCTAAATATCCCCCAATCCTTCTATTCACCTCGTTCGACCAAAAAGAGTTTTGGACAAAGTGAATGGAAAGAATCAAGTGAGTCGTAGAGAAAAATTCTCCAACACAGTCGGGCATGGCGTGTGACGTAGCAAATGCCCCTCTCTGATTGGATGAGCTGAATCCCATAAGAAGAATATGTGTCATCATGCCCCATTCATAAAAACTGGTCAACTTTCGGTGAGCCTTAGAGGTCACAGGTAAATAATTTCCGGCAAGGGGTTAACAAAAATTGTTTAGAAACTCAAAATCTACGGAATAGTGGGGACTTTCGTCTCAATCTGTTGTGATTCCAGAATTTTGTTCTCTACGACCCACCTGACTCCTTCTCTATCCACCTTGGTTTTGGAGATATAATGTTCAACACAAAATTGTATCTTCTACTAGGAGTGTATTGCTTCCAACAGATAATAATCAAAAGCGAAGGCAGAATAGTTGTCACTTGATTGGATTTCTCAGAAATAGTCCTAAAAAGAAAACAAGTTTATTTGGTTCTCTCATTCAAGTCCGAAATGACTGGAATTTCTCGGAATGTCCAAATTGTCTCCAACCAATTTCGATTTCAATTAAATGATGTCTACCGATGGTGGGTCAGAAAAACACATTCTATTCCTAGTCGTTCGACAAGAATAAATACATTCTTTCTTAACGGAAACTCTAGACAGGCAGCCCTTTAGAGAGTCCTCAAATTATGAAAAGAAACAAAAACTCACCTTATTAAAATTCTTACCTTTCTCTTCAGAGAAAGCAAATAATGTATACAGACCACAAAATTTATTCGTCTAAGGTTTTCAAATTATGAAAAGTCTTACAAATTTTGTGAACAAAAACCTTGTAGATTTTAAATCGTCCTTTCCGAAATACTCTAAAACTATTTCAGTATGTGACTTGACCACCCGCATGATCTACAAACTTCAGCTCCAAAAATTTGCTCCCATATTCTGCATATCTTTAAATGCTTGTTCATTGTACGATGGACAAAGCAAGATGTCCTTTTCGCTTGTCAAATCACAATGTGACAGAACCTGTCACATTAACAACAAGCATTTATATTATTTTTTTCATTTGTTCATTTTAAAAATTAATCTTAGGTTCTCAATGGTTTTGAAGGTTGTCAACTTATTGAAGAGGGACATACGGACGGTTGGAAAGATGAAATTCTAGAAGCAGGACATAAGCGACAGTCAATGGAATTGACAACGCAATTTGAGGTTCACTAGAAAGGGCGAGAAAGTTGGCGATTTTGTGGATTGAAGCAACAAAAATTTAATAACTTTTCAACTTTGCCGCTACGCTAATTTTTCCAAAAACAGTCGATACAAAACAACTTGAATTAATCGAAGTGACAGCGCGATTTCAGGTTCACCAGAAGACATGAGAAAGTTGATGATTTTGTGGAATGTAACATTGAAAAGTTAACTTTTCAACTTTGCCGCTACTCTAATTGTGCGGAAAACAGTCGATATAAAACAACTGGAATTAATCGAATTGACATTCAGAGGTTCACTACATGAGTAAGTTAACGATTTTGTGGATTGAAGCATAATAATAATTTTATAAGCCATTTACAGGACTGCCGTTACGTTGGGTATATTTTACACACTATGTTAGCATAAGTGAATGAACTTGCAGAAAAATTTTCATGTCGAAAATCGGTGACCACTTGGAGAGGTTCCCTTTTAAGTCAAGGTAAATCTTCTTACAGATGCTAAAGACAAATATTTCTAGTCTAGACTGAGAAAATAGTTCAGCTCGAAGAGGTTTTTATGATAATTACGACTAGCAAGGCGAAGTTTAGAACAAAACATTACAGAGTGTAGTTTTTGTTTTCTGGAATCAAAACCCGGATGCAATTAATGACAGGCAAATCTCAGTCGTGCATTTTCTCTTGTTACAAAGGTTTGGGGCATGGGTTGGGTATGGCTGGAAGTTGTAATTCCGTTTGTTCCAATACTTTCGACATTCTAACGTGTCTTCGACTCCCGTGGCGAATTCTCTCATCAATCATTGTTCAAGAGAAGACTAATTACATCATAATCAATACCACTAAACTAAGTTAGTCTCGTAAATGCTTTAAAGCTGCAAACCATCGATTCATTAGTAGTTCCCTAAGTAATTGGAAATAATTCACTCAACTGATAGTAGAAGATCGAAATTTATTTTGTATTCGTACCAGATAAATAGTTTCATATGTACTTTAATATACTGGCCCGGCTCACGAGTCCTACCCTACAGAAGCGAAAATCCCTACCTAATCGAACTGTATGGGACAGCTTCCGTAGCTTCTTGACCGGAAAGCCATGCAAGTAACCCCTTAAAAACTTGTAGGTTCCTAAACATAATTGATGAAGGAAACGATACTAAAAAATTACAGTCAAATAATGGTCTCCATATTTTGCTATAACTGGGTTTAGCTCTTCTTTCGTAGAATGTACGATAAAACAGGATGGAAGGCTATAGGGGAGTGATTACTTACAACCTAGTCCTTTTTCCCTGGAGACAATTGTTCTACAATCCCATTTCCTCTTTTCAATATTGAACGAAGACTGGGGCCAGGAGGGGGCGGAGGCAAAAACCTTGGAAGGATATTGTTTTCTTCCTGCGGCTCAAGTGATGAAGAAAGTATGGTACAAATGCTTTTTCCCCGATACTTACTCGCATTACAGTTCGGTTGACAATTGAATGCGGGCTCACGACTGGTGGACTTTCATCCTCCAGAATCTTTTCCTTCACCTCATAAGAAGCTTTGGGTTTTGTTTCACACCTGAAGTCCTGATTTCATGTATGACTTATATAAGTCCGCTGATTTTTTGAACGTGGGTGATTTATTTCTCGCTAGAAAAATAATTCAAACTAGGAGAAATTAAAGCAATGGAATCCTGAGGGCGAGGGAGCACACGTCAACTGTTATTTCGTGTCGTGTCAGGGTTATAAAACATAAATTGATAAATAACAAAATCTATGGCGATACAATTATGATTGTTAAATCAGCTAGCAAATTATTCTTCCAGCGAAGCGCTTTGTTAAATTCGTGATTGTTGTTGTACGTCGAACCGTGATTCCTTTTGCTCACGAAGGAATGATATTACAACAGACGCAGTCCTTCTGCACACTGAATGATATATGAGGTACGAGAAGGAACTTTACAAATTAATAGTTAGCGAGATTAAACTTAGAAACTCGAGGCTATTGTGAATAATTATATGTGTTATGATGAATGACTCAGCAAGTTTATTTCGCGAAACTTGAGATTGTATGCCAAAAGACAGCTGTCAATGTCCATACCCTAAATCAAACGACCGACGGTAATGAATGGTCTGTGAATAATATAAATGGGGAGTTCAGCTTCTGCACTGGTCACGATTGCACTAATTTCTCTGCTTCGCTTCCTTTATAATTCTCCAAGGTCTATCTCTAGAGTGCAATTATGCGTAGAGGCTGTGAATCATTTGGATTGGGTCCAACAGACTAATGACATTGAGAGAACTTCAAGTGACAGACTTCTTCAAAGAAATCCTATCAGTCCGATCAGGGCTTCGATGACTAATTTTTACATGTATTCAGTTAACCACGTAATGAGTAAGAGTAATTCTAGAAATTGAAACAAAATTTTTAGTTAATCCTTGTCTTGAAAATAATTTGTGTCTCCAAATGTAGAATCCGCCAAACAACTCGAAATTGATAAGAATACAGCGCGTAGTCAATGTTTCAGGTACTTTTCTATCAAAACTCAAAAGTGTTGGATAATCATCTCAACGCAATAACATATTCCAACGTCAATTTTATTAAAAGTAGTTGTTTCCTACTCATTATTTTCAATGTACCGCAAAAATAGGATCAGTTACCACAAATACACAGTTGACTTAAATTTGAATATTTGTACAACATTTACGAAACCAATTTATGAAAAGTATCGTTCTACCTTGGCAGAATAATTTCGTTTTTTGCTGTAACATCTAATTTGCTTTTAGCCTGCAACAAAACAGAAGCCATATAATAGCTCCTCTGGTTGAGTAGTCTCGCTTTGAAACTTCAGATCACGGGGCATCAAGCCATTCCGTAATGTTAAGAATATCCGTCGTCGCTCCCAGGTTTTATGTGGGAAGGCATTTTCTCCGAGTGACAGCAAGTATATAATGTGTGTGTAAAATACACGTACATGTTCTGTATCTTCTCCAGCCCCTAATCCTTGACTCAGCGAAGGGACTCACTTTCGTTGCAGCTAGAACGATAGTGCCAGAAGCCAATCATTGTCGCCGCGTGGTCGTCAAAGTTTATTTTTTTTAAAATGCATCATTTTTAAGGATTTCCTTCAGCTCGTGAGTTTGTACCCGCGGTTAGTCATTCCATATGAAAGAACCTAATCATGTCGAGGGTA
This sequence comes from Protaphorura glebata, assembly GCA_034694305.1. Lineage (NCBI taxonomy): Eukaryota > Metazoa > Arthropoda > Collembola > Poduromorpha > Onychiuridae > Protaphorura > Protaphorura glebata. The sequence continues at coordinate 6,636 of JAQFYE010004392.1, forward strand.
CATAATGTACGCATTTGAGTTTGCGTTAGTTAAAGAAAACTGACGGACCGTAGAAGAGAAAGTGTGTACATCTTTAAGTCCATTCACAAGGTAAAATACCGAAACGACAAATGAGGTCTGCACAAACTGATGAACTATGTGGAGGATATTGGTTGTAAGATTTTTATTGCCGCACATTTTTACACAATGCGAGAATGCGACTGCAAAACTAATATTTTCTATTTAAAATCTGACGTGCACCGGTGTCATTGTGTCAACTCATTGTAGAACCTACAGTTCACAGGATTGAAAGGAAACATGCGGTGTTTGTCCACGTAGCAAAATTACAATTTCTCGATCCTTAAATATGAGCTACGGAAGAAGTTAAAGAAGTATCAGTTCTTGAGTTTACCTTGTCAGAATGAGTTTCCCCCATACTGTGCTTCAATGGAAATCACAAGATGCTTTCCTTGCCTTAAAAAGACGACTCCCTTCCAACTAATGCATTTATTTCGACAACGACTGACAACAGTGTGGAGGTACATTTGTACAGCATTCTCCTTTCCACCTCATGGCACGGGAAAATATAATACAGACATTTTTATTTGGAAGAAGTATGAACGAAAATCAAATGAGTGACTAGGCAGGCGTCTTATAGTTTATTATAGCGAGCGTTACATGTCTGAATAAATCGGGGCTAGAAACATGCTCTTCTTCGGCGTGTCACTCACTTTAGATGATTTTGTTACAAAATAGGGCACTGCTTATTTCGGACTGTTCAAAGAATGTCAATATTAAAAAGAACTTGACTTTTTGGTACTGCACTTCACCCTTTTGAACGGAGCAAGACAAATGGACAAGTATGTCAGACTTTCCAATTTTCCACTAACAAGGCTGACAAGGCAAGAATTTGTTATCTAGAATGCAATGTTGAGGTCGTTTTCGGCTTTTTCTCCACTGTTCCGATTATGGACTTTGTTTAGCAAAAATTAGAATGGACTTCTGGAAACGGAGAAAAACTTTCTCCGTTTGCGTAATGGTGAGAAACTGTTCTCCAATTTCGGACGCAACCATGAAATCAATGCAGGTGCGCCGTGTATGCCTGAAATTATAATTCTAGCCGCGTGTACCACCTCTAAATGCCGTGATGCCAATAACCGTGGAAGCAAAGTGGTCGCTTCAATGTCAAAATTGAACGTGGTGATTCAATTCTAATGGTGGGAATGATAGTTTGAAAAACGAAATCAAAAATATAACTAATTAAAGTCTTTATACATTTCAAAAAGACCTGACACCTCGAAGAAAGACGAAAACCTATTATAGAAGATCTTTTCTACTACACTTTTGAACCCTGCCTGACCTACATGGAATATTAACCAATTCACAACGCTAAAACATGACGGTATTTGGCGGAGCAGGAATGTTGCTGCCAAATATGAATATTTTCCAAAGGAATTCGGTTCATTGTTTATAAAATATGACAACCAAACCTCACTCCAAATTGGAATGGATTTTGTTTACGTCTCCGATAATACAAGTGTTTCCTTTTCAAGATTGCGTTGCAATGAAGTAGTTTCCAACTGAGCAGCCTCTTCAACCTTTAATGTCAAAGCGCGTATTTGGGTTACACAGGTTCGGTTGATGTTGCCAAAGAGACGGTTTACAAATTATCAAACTTATATTTGGAATGGATTGTGGAAGTACTTCATGTCGCATCAAATATGTGAAGTGAGTGAGAAGATGAGCCTCTAACGTGTTCATTCTGTGACGAGAGAGTGTTGGCTTCGAACTACGGAAACAAAGAACGAACTCTGAGTGCAAGCAAAGTTTCCATACATGGATTCCATCCCAAGTTTTGCCGAGGGAAAGTCAAAGTCAAGCACGAAACGACGGAGAAAGCTGGCAAACCGGATAAACTGATTCCAGCCTTCCCTTCTCGAAACGATTTCGTCAAGCAGTGATGAAACCAAAAGCATTATTCCGAATTGGTTTTATTCGTTAGTGGTGGAAGTATAAATATCATTGTGTTCGGTATATTGAATGCTGCAAATAAAGAAGCAGGGGATATATGTCTTAAAAAGAGGGTCCTCCACGCGTTCTTCAGATCAAGGGGCATCAACTGATTTCGTTATGTTAAGAATACTCGTCGTCGATCCCAGGTTTTATGTGGAAGGGAATTATATCCGAGTAAAAGTCAGTATATAACACGTGTAGAAAAAATACAGAACACGTGGGTACATGTTCCGCATGTCTATGTCTATGTCCAGCCCCGAACGCATCGCATCGCGGTCGCGGAGTCAAAGATTTGACTCCGCGATGGGACTCACTTTCGTTGTAGCTGGATAGTGTGCCTGAAGCCATGTCCTCAATCATCGTCGCCGGTCCTTGTTAATGTAAAAAATATCATTTTTAAAGTTTTCCGTCAGCTCATAACTTTTTACACCCGGTTAGTCACTTTGTATGACAAAACCTTATGATGACGAGGTAAAAACTGAGGGATTGTGATAAATAAAGTGTGTACCTCTTTGAGTCAGTTCACAAGGTAGAATGCCGAACCGACAAATGAGGTCGGCACAAACTGATGGAGGATATTTGTATGTTTGTGAGATTTCTATTGCCACACGTTTTACACAATCCGACTGCGAAACAAATATTCTGTATTTAAAATATGACGTGCACCGGTGCTAACGTGTCAACTCATTGTAGAACCTGCATTTCAGAGAATTAAAAGGAAACATGTAGTGTTTGCAAATGCAGCAAAATTACAATTTCTCAATCCTTAAATCTTTGTCAGAGTAGAAGCAACGGAAGAAGTAAAAGCAGCTTCAGTTCGCGGGTTTACTTTGTCAGAATGAGTTCCCCCCATACTGTGCTTCAATGGAAATCATAAGTTGCTTTCCATGACTTAAAAAAATCCCGACGCCATTTCAACTAATGCGTTTATTTCGACAAGTGACTGACAACGGAGTGGTGGTGCATTTGTGGAGAGCGTACTCCTTTCCACCTCATGGCACGGAAGCTATTACGCAGACATCTTTATTGTGGAAAAGAAGGGGGACTTCTGAATGGAAGAAAGTCAAATGAGTGACTAGGCAAGACGCAAGAGCCTAATGCCCTCTTTATGGCACTGAACAAATATTGGACAAAGAACATGCACTCTGTTGTTAGTCTGTGGTTGTGGCTTCCTCGGCGTGTCACTAACTTTGATAACTTTTCTTATGAAATAGGGCATTGCTTATTCCTACCGTATCACGCTACTAGTAGAAGAACTTGACTTTTTAGTACTGCACTTCACCATTTTGATCGGATTCAGTGAAATGTACAAGTATGTCCGACTTTACAATTTCCGGGTAACAAGGCACGTCTTTTTTTGTGCGGGATGAAATGTATTTGTTTCAGATTTTTATCACAATTTTGTACAGGTATTCGATTTATTGTTTATGAAGTAGGTCAACCAAACTTCACTCAATATTGGAATGGGATTCACTTTCCGGCAATGTTCAAACAAGTGTTTGTTGCATTGCAATTATGAAGTTTCCAGGTGAGGATCATCTTCAACTTTTGCGGATGACCTTTAATATCAAAGTGTGGATTTGGGTTACAAAGGTTCGGTTGAGGTTGTTGAAGAGATGGTTCTCAAATGAGCATACCTATTCTTGGGTAGAATTGAGAAAGTACTGTTGTGGCGTGATGAAATGAGAAGTTTGGAGTCGAAGGCAAAGACACAAGACATCAATAACTAAAGTGAGAAAAAGGAAGAGCCTCAAACATGTTTGTTCTGCGAGGAGAGAATGTTAGGATTGAACTACGGAAACTGACTTGAAGGAGAGTCCTCCTCCAGAGAATCCATCCTCAGGTTTGCCCAGCTAAAGTCAAAGAATAGTTTCAAGGGATAGTCGACGGAGAAACCAAGCAAAGAGACTAGACTGGTTCCAGATTTCCCTTCTCGAACCGATTTCGTCTAGGAGTAGCGAAACCAAAAGTATTGTTCGGGATTGGTTTGTTCGTGGGTACTGAGATGTTGAAGAGTAATTGTGTTCGGTATATCGAATGCTGAAAACAATGCAGGAGAGGGTAAACAGCTTATAGAGAAAGTTTCCCCTTTTTCGTCACCTCGTTTTGTCTTACGAAGACTCAAAGTGTTTGTTCACGTTACTTTGGATGGTGATGTGAAGTTCCTAGTTACTGTATGAAGCAGATTACACGCTGTAAACGTGTCTACGGTGTTCCATTCCTACGGCCCAGAATTTCAGGAACACTTTCATTTCAGGAGCAGCTGGCAAATGCGCAAATCACAATTTTACATCCAAGTCAAACATGTCACAGCGCACCACATTGTTTGTGTGTGTTTAGAAGATCGGAGAGAACGAAGGCTAGAAATATTTCCTTCCAGAAATGAATTCATAGTGGAAACCTTTGAGGTTTGCAGAATTCACATACCCAAGTCTGACGTGATTGTCACGCAATTCAATTTTTTTGCTGAAGCAACGGATTTGGAGAAACATGTGCATAGTTTTATTGTTAAATCCACCAACCAATCAACAAGTCAGAAAAAAATCGTCCCAGAGCCATATGTGAAAAGAATATGAGAAAATCCTACATGTTTGAATTGTAAATTGCGACCTTTACCAGATACTAAGCAATTAGATTTAATCGATTCATACATAAATGAGTCCAAGGTCAATAAATCTACACATTCCATTTGAAACAGAGAACGCATTAATAAGTTTCCCTTTAAACGAGAAATCAGCGAGTCAGCCATACCCATTCACATTTATTCATCCGCGCACTATTAATTCTAGTGTAAATGTTCAAAATTCACAGCAGTAGCTGTAATTGTTTACCTAAATCGAATGTTGAGATGATTACAAGTAATGGAGCACTAAAGTTGGTAATAACAATATTTAATCGGTTTGATGGGGTGCAGGGGTTGGCTTCCTGTGAAAACGGATGATACGACAACTGGAATACGTCAATGTCACAACGGTTCAGTTGAGTTGCGTTAAATTAGTTACGGATGGTCCAACATTCCATTCCACATTCACATCATGTACAATCGAGGACTTTCCCCGACGTTTTTCGGTCCACTAGGAATGCAGTGAGTTAAATCTACATCTGAATGTCATGGAGAGGGAAAAGCAACAAATTTGCGGGTTTAGTCTGAATTCGTAATTCTCTCAAATACATACGTGTGCCGTCAGATTTTCTGTATAACGTGGAAAGACCCATTCTCTCAAATATTCGAAATGAAATATCTTTGATCAAATTAACGTATTGGAATGAATAAACCTCTCGCCGTTCCCGTCTCGTCCATCCTGTCCATTGTATTCAAAGCTTTACACCCAATTTAATTGACTATTTAGTATTCGTTCCTACCTTACATTCACACAGGACTATTTCAGAGAAGGACTGACTGAGCTTATTGTAATCCGTTCTGACCTTTGTTTAAATACCCGTAAAGTTTATTTGTAAATTATTGTGAAAGAATGGCCCTGAACGCAGAGAAGTATAACCAACGATAAGTACTTAAGCAAACATCTCCAAGACGTTTAGCTCCGCTACTCTCTATACTTCAATCTCAAGGACCGAGATGGCAGAGGATTTTGCTTCAGTTGTCTGGATGAAGAAAATACCTTTTTCTAAGTCACGGAAAGAGGCACTAGGAACGGAAGCTCGTGAGGCTTTCACTTCTTGTTGGTCAGTTCAAGGCACTTTCAAAATTGGCTAATAATTCCGCGAAGTGTTATTTTATCATGTCGTTCACACATTAAACATTTCCACAATCTACTTTGAAATCACCCAATCACAACCATCCCGACAGTACTGCAACCAGAAACACTAGAACAGTTCTCACGTAGCCCTCCGATGCGCCTGACAAGCTTGTTCCCATGTACGTCTTACGCACACTAGAAGATAATGCTTGGGTGTTTATTTGCCTTGGTTTTTGGGTTCAAATCTGGTGGAGCGACCTAGTTCTTGCAGGTGGAAACGTTTAACTTAGAGCAAAAGTAGAGCCGAAGTGCATGGACTTATTGCGAAAGGCAGAACGACTGAGCTATACAATGGTCCTTGGTGTGTGTCTGTGTGTCTGTCGCCACTCTAGTGGCCACATTTCTCATCGGATTCTGTTCAATATTGGCATGCGTGACCCTTGGGCCACAGCTCCGGCTAAGTTCGTTAGCCAGCCTGATCGGACCACTACTAGGGGTACTTTGCTATATAAATTTGGTCAACAGACACCCTTGTCTAAAGCAATTCTTATGAAGCTCATGTGTTTCTGTTGCAGCGATAATTTTGCACTGCGCTTCCTGTTACATTCTCTGCTGGGGGTAATTTTTCACCGCGCTGAATATACAGATATAGAACACCGCCAATATATATGATAAGTTACAAAGCGTCAATCAATATTTTGTATGTGTTTCGTAAATTCGACAAAAAGAAAAAAGTGGTTTTTTTTTACCAAATATGCGCTTTTAAATCAACTTAATTGAGATCGTCAGCGGAAAGTTGTGAAAGAAATTATATAAACGGTAGAGCGTAATTTTTCTTTTCTCGCTAACTTGTTTATTTTCCAACGCCTCGTAGAAAACCCCGGCAACGATACATTAAGTTACGAAGCTTATTTGCGCTTCCAACTGCATTTGTTTCATTAATTGATGGATTGTATTCAAATTTGGCTTATGTGATCAAGAGGTCCTCGGCTCTTTTAGACATTATCTGATGTCTAACATATTGTTCAATTGCGCTTCCAGTTGTATTCGTTTCATTAACTGGCAGATTATGTTAAGATTCGGCATACGGTATCAAGGGATCCTTGGGGCTTCCCGACAATGTCTTAAACTGTCAAAACAGAA
>JAQFYE010004393.1:0-13468 GCA_034694305.1 Protaphorura glebata
TATTGTTGTACACGTCCCAAATCTGAGGTCCGGTTTTTGCACTGCATTTACACCCGTATGGAAGACGCGTTCTTAAGTTCCATAAAGCAACTCCTTAGTATGACTTACTGTTTATGAAAATGGCTTCCACTTGAAGCTGAACATTGTTAGCTTTTGCTAAAATCCTTTTTGTTTGTTCACGAGATAATGTTCCTTCCGTCACCATCCTCATCCTCATGAACTTCACCCTTGTCTTGTCGTCGTAGAACACTCAAAGATGTCATTTTCATTTTCTCTACATTTCTCATTCTCTCCCATGTTTTAAACAAAGGAAATGATGAGTGATTGGGTAATTTTTGCCCATTACACTGCACTACTATGTCGTACGCAGATTTCCTCTAGCCCGTCGGAATTTTCAGATGCTGAAAACTATCCCAAAATGAGTTTTCTCAGGCAGACTTTTTCATATGTATGACTGACAAGTTTTCTGAAGTATTTTTTAGCGTTACATGCTGAAATGACTAAGAATATTAAAATCATTGTCCTTGTTGATGAATATAATTGTGGTGATTTTGGGCTTTGCCTGAAAATGAGTTCGGTACGACAAAGATATTTTTAGAGTATTTAAAAATGTGACTTAAAAACTGAATGTTAGTTACATTCATATTTTTCTATTAAAATATGCAAGATATAACTTTTTAAGTGCGGTGCTTCTTTATCGTCACAAGGAACAAATGAACCTATTAATTTGTTCTGTATTAGGAGAATCCATAACAAAAAATTCATTTGGCTTGTTGTGTCTATAATTTATTTTTCACTTCCACTTCCGTTTGTTGGTGATTGAAATTTCTATACGAACAATGAGCATAATTTGAATTTAGATTTTACTAGTGGAGTAGTATACACGTAAAGTGACATTTTCTTGCACCATGGGATCATTCAGGAAGGAATTTTATACTTTTCAAAAATAAATGAGCTCACTTTGGATAGCATCGGGGTGAGTTATTGACGATTTTTACGGAACGATTTTCTTGATACTAAATAAATACCACAGCATACATAAACACTGTATATGTCACTGACAAGTCCTAGTCTTGCCCCGGTGGACATGATAATAATAAATAATTCTAATAGTTCATCATGTAGGGCTATCCAATCCTAAATCTCAGGATTATTAGATTTAGCAGTGCATCCATGATATTTTTGAATTAAGTAATTCCTCTGTCTTGTCAGTCACTCATGAATTATGAATGAAATGAAACGAACGGTTATTGGAAATGAAAATAGAAAGTGAAATCTTATGAATTATTATCCGCTCTCGTCTGCTTGCATTTCCTCATAATCCTCTTTTCCACTGCACTGCATTCAAATTCAGCTACAACTGCATCATTGTTATTTGTTATTGTTGATTTGAAATTGATACGAACAATGGAGTAGTATCAGTAGGCTTACAACAAGACAACGGGTTGGATTATTCTTTTGGAATGGATCTTTGTCGTTCACCTACCAATGTTGTCGCAGGTAACAAATCAAAACCGACAAGTCAGTCGTGAGTAATTCCAGAAATCCGCCAATCAATTATAGTGTGTGGTACTGGAAGCCCTTGCAACTTTACTACGATGAGGGTTTCATCCTTCGGGTAGATCTGGTGTGGTGGCCGTTTGGAAGATGTTTCATTATACCCGTAGTATTAAGAAAGTAGTCGTATCGAGTTAAAATGAGCATAATAATTATCTTTCCCTGAGAGCGATAGCAATTTAAGAAATGTCACCATTGCTTCCTAGATATACTTCAATATTCTTGCTGAAAATTAAAAAAGATGGCTAGGATGCAAGGCTGGGTAAATTTTCCGTTTTCCAGAAACCACCAGGAGGTTGTTATGATTTTGAATGTTTCAAATTTTGCGAAATGTATTGGCATTCAAGTTCTTGCCCACAACATAGGTTGGGAATGTGTTCTTGTGTTGTTTATTCCATTGCTGTTTAGTTTCATAGTTTCTTTAAGAAGTCAGTCAGTCACCAGTGCATAACAACATTACATAGCATAGTTTTTCAAATACTGGTTGGTGGCAAGGGAAGCATGCTTTGCATTACATTAAATTTTTACATTATATCATCACATTCCAAGCAAGTAATAGTAAATAAGGTTAGCTAGCTCTAACTAGCTGTGTTGTGTGACCGGCTGTTATTACGTAGGAATTGGAAACCGGCTAGGGTGGCTGAATGGAAAGGTGTGGCTTATTATATTACACAACCACGCTTTGTTCTCTTATGATGATGAAGTAAAAAGAGTAGGAACAAAACAATGTCGGATAGACCATGCGAGCCAACCCAGGCTAGGATAATTTACAATCTTCTCAAGTCTGAGAAATTCGTGAAATCGTTATCTCATCCTTCATGGCATGTATGAATGCATTTCAGAGGGGAGAGATGAAGAGGAATTTAACTAACTTACCTGGTGGGCTTTAGAGATCACTAATAATTGTCTGTCGGCACATTTGGAGTTTTGTTGGACAGGGATGCTGTGCTGATGGTCTCGCCATCTAGATTAGCGACAGTGGGTGTTTGCTGTGAAGATTTTATTGTTTTGGGGGTAGGTCATTGGATTTTGTATCCAATTATTGTACCGGTTCAGTTAGAATTTCGGCATTACCACCAATAGGACATGACATCCCTAAATTCCGACCAACTTCACCGAGTTTTTGTTCCTAGTTGAAGAAATATTTCTAAATTCATATTGTAATTTTTTATTTTACTGGAAGTCACAGAGAAAATATCAAAATCATATCAAGAATGGTAAGACTTTATAGTTGGTTTTGGGTTTGGTCCCGTTGATCTCCGTACGATTCTCCTGATGATTAGCTGGTTAATTTCTTTTATTGTGGTCAAGAATTTTAGCTTACGCTGTTGTCAACATTCGGTCCCGGCATTAAACCAAACAAAGAGGTTATATGTATGGTTATATGAAGTTATAAATTAAATAAATAAAGAAGAAATTACGAAATATCGAGAATCTTAATATTAGAGATGGGTCTTAAACTGTTTTGAGACATGTCAGTGATGTCAGTATCGTTATCGGCCGAACCGATTTACAGGGAGAATTATTTATATGCAATTCCGTATTGAACTACTCGCCATCTGGTGTTTTGAAATATTCATATATTATCGAATTTAATAACTAGCTTAAGTTGTCTGGTGTTTATTCGTATTCGGTAAGATTTTGCACATGAATGTTCATTCCTTCGTTCATGTTTAAATGTGACAGCTTGCGAAATTTACCGAACCTATTTATATTTCTGCATCTGTATTTTTCTGCATGAGCAAAATTAATTCTATGAAAATGCTTGACTATTTTTCTGAGTTGTATGGTGGCTAACTCGAATTTATTTTACACAGTTCAGACTGAGAGGCCTGGGTGTAAATTAGATGTACCCGGGACGTTTCTCCTAAATTTGCGAAGAAGGCGGGGTGGGTATTCTGGACTGACGTGAGGGTTCGTTAAGTTTGGAATATTAAATGTCAGACGAGGACGCGAAAAGAGTAAAATAAAAATGAGGGAGACAGAGTCTGTAGAAGTCTGCGTAGCATTTCGATTGGGATATTATTCATCGGGGCCGACGGGGCGGGTGGGCTTTACAAGAAGGCAAGGAGGAATTAAGGTTTATAAATTTTCATTTAGTTTGGTTCAAGAATTTCTTCGTGTTCAAATAAGTATGTCACCGGATAATACACAGACATTTCAGGGTAGGCAAGAGGTCAAACACCTCTTTAAACTAATCTGTTTCCGATAATTGCGTTCATTGGACCTCGAAAGACGGTTTCGAAATTTCAAGGCATCGTCAAATGAAATTGTCACCAGCAAATATAGCTTTTTTCATGTAAAATTCACAAGCACTTAGCTATGCATTTAGAATTAGAAAACACCTGATGTGACCTCTCAGAGTCGGATTATCTGGCTTGAACTTAACATTTAAGAAACGTAGAGGTTGTTAGCTTTCAAACATTTTCGAAACTCCTGCGTGGTCCGGTGGAACAAAAATGAATTCTTTGAACATTGCCTTGAACTTCAAACAATTTCTTGGCTATTTGGCCAGACATTTGACCTTCAGACCAGTCTGATTTGACTTGTTGCCCGTGACAAATCTATGTACTTGGAATAGAAGGGGTTAGATTGGAGATGAAGTTTGAAGTTGAAGTTTGAAGAGGGGGAAAATGACAAGAAGGAAAGGAAAGTGAAGTGAACCCTCACATATGGGCTCGACAAAGTTGAGAATAACTTTTTCACTCTTTTTTTTTTATTCCCGAATGACTGTAGTTTAGTTAGTAAGTAATGTAAGGTAGATTTAAGCTCTGAAAGTGGTTCTGAAGATGTGATGGGGATTCCTTGACAAGAAAACCAGAAGGACTTCGGTTGCTAAGACTTTTGAGCCAAGTATGAAGAATGACGACGAAGTTTTTGTATCCAGACGAAAGAAGCAGATAAAGTCTAGGGATGAAAGCATGCATGTACGATTTGAGTCAACGCGGATTTTGCATTTGCAACTTTATTAATCTGTTCGTCAGTCAGGTCTTAATATGGATACATTGGCAAGGGAATTGTAAAATTATATTTTAGGAATATTTTTTAGTCTCAAAATAATAGTGACTGGTAAAATTGATTTATAATAATTATTAGGAACTTCTATAATAATTATTATTATAGAAGTTCCTAAGCCAAGTCTGTCGTAGTGGTAAACATCTAATCAAAATGGTGGGCTCCGAGATATCATGAGTGACAAAACAAACAAATTCGATTATAAATGTTCATTTAATCTTTTGAGAGGCTAGACAATGTAATTTTCAGTATTTTTCAATGTCAAACTTAATTTCCTTTCGTCGTGTACAAACATTTAAAAGGGAAACTCTCTAACTCTGAACAAAAATAGAAATAGATCAGATTGTTGACGTAATCCCAGAATTAATTTTGCAAATAATTTCCAGTTCAATGATTCTGGCTCATTTGAAAGACAATTAAGTTTTCAATCATTAGCATAATTCCTTTAGAATTTCAGATCAGGTGGGAAAATCTGATGAAATGTGTTTTTCAATTTTTATGAATTTGTAGAAGAACAAAAAATACAATAAGTGTATTTATACTTGTATTGATCGAATACAAAATATTGGTATTCCAATTCTTCTTCGGTAATCGAAAGTTTACGATTGCATTGAAATAATATAATCAAAAAAATCTTAGAATGTACATTACCCTTGTAGTTTATATTTGGTGTGTAAGAAACAACTTAAACCTGCATTCAGTCCATAACCCAACTATAACCCAGCAGAGCAACAAATGACTTTGCATTAAATCTTGAAAAGTCAGAATAGAAAAATGCGCTACCATGCACGAAGCAGGAAGGAAGCAAAATGGTACTTGTCGCTCCAGGTTCACTCAATATCCAAGCATGACAGGATAAGGCCGATTTTTTAACAAAATGTTAAGACATGCAAGACATCTAAGAATTTATTCTAATTACTGATTATGATTCGTGAGGTTTGTTTCACTTTAAAATTTGAAAATTCTTCACTTTTCCTATTGGAAATAAAAATTAACGTCCGGGAGAGACCGAGGATAGAGAGAGATGTTTCTTCCACCACTCAGATCACGAAACTAGTAATAGATATTTGCAGCTAAATTTAATTTGTTGGTTGCTTCCACTCTTTCAGAATTTCAGTTTTGAAATGTCTACATACTCTATACTTACCTCGATTCGAGCAAACAACATGAAAGTAGTAGTACGATATATCGTTGAGTTAGTTGTTGCAGTAGTGTGCTGTTTTGTTGTCTTGATATTTTCAATTTTTAGGCCTGCTTTGAAAAAACTCGAAGACTGCATTGCAGAATATTAGTTCATCCATCCTTTATTTTATAAATGTGTGTTCCAGCCTATTGGTATTTTGAGCTGTCTGCTTTTTCTCTACAGAACTTGTGCAATCATGATTGTTCTGGCATCTTTCTTTTACCGTATTTCAAGATTTTTGTTCTGATTTTCTATGTACCAACATAGCAGAAAAATTTAGAGTTCGCACCGAGTGGCCAATCTATTGTTTCTATGCAGTATTTACAATTTCAAAATTTCCTACAGTAAATATATTTTTGGCCGAAACCAAGTATTTACGGCCTCAGAATACATCCGGATGCATATGGACTGTAACATAGGTAATGTAGGTGAGACAAACACATTGGATTGTGAGTAAAGTATTGGATGTGGATGGAATGGAATTGAGTTCTTCATGTTTTCACGGTCGAAGAGATGAAGTTACGTTCGTTATAGGTTCTAACATAATCGACCCATTTGGACGGGTCTGCAAGACTTTGAAGCAGAAGAATTGTGGTTGGTTACTTTGCTCACTTCTGTATTACATTACGATGTAACTTGTAAAAGAAAGACGTGAAAGGGTCTAACGGGAATCCCACAATGAAATGTGATTTTTGTGCGGTCGTCGGTTTGGAAAAAATTTCATAGTACGTAGACAAAAACAAATAGAACCAATACGCAATTTGTTTGATGAGAATGCATAACACTACGACTTTAATGGTTAAATTTGTACTAAGTATGACAAATAAGGTAGACGGTAGTTACTACAACATTTTGTTGAAAGCAGGATGCAGGATTATTCAAAAATTGACGAACTAGTACTTTTGAGATATTAATTGCAAAATAATAATTATAACTGGAATTCTTAAATTTTCCTGAGTTCCGAAACTTCTTTCCATATTTTTCGAAGAAGCAATATGTAAGTTTGACAAATAGGCGCTCTCAAAATCACGTTCGCATTATTTATGTGTGTATTATTTTTACATAATTTTGACCATGAACTTACCATTTCCTATTGAATTTTGAATAATTTCTACATTAACCATTATCAGGAGGAGTGTTAGATTTAGATTGCTTTGGAGCGGAATGTTCAATTTGGTTACAATATTCCATTCAGATAATCAAAATTAATATTAAATTTCAGCAGTCTTATGTATCTTGAAAATTCGTGACGATCGCCAGACGAAATAGTTTCCTTGTGAGATGCAGAAATGCGTGTTGTCGTTGTTGGTAAAATGAAATGAACTCGAGTTGAAGTAATAAGGAAAAATCATCAGATGAGCTTCAAGGCAAAGGACGACACGAACATGCGTTTGCACTGTACTTTGCTCAGTTTTTTTGCGTTCTTACTTCCATTAAGTTACTGCAATATACAACATGCAGAATTAATTCTCCCTTGAAGCGTTTTCTACCATTCCAATGCTTTTGCATTGTGGATATGCGAAGCTGGTCTAAAGCCTAGTACATTTGTGTTTTTTCGGCTATCTGGGCTCATCTGGGCACTTTGAGTAATAATAATCGTTCATTAAAGTATGACGGCAGAAAAATGAACCATCACTCATCATCCAAGTCCACCCAGACAGAAACAGATGCTCGGTCGAAATTTGTGAGAAATATTAGTGTCGTTAGCTTACATCAGCATATGGATGAACTCAATACAATGCCACCACTGCCAATTCAAATTCTAATTTTTTGTACTGAGTGAGTATGTAGAACTGACAGAATGAAGGACAGATTTTTGCAGGTGTTGGCGTTTATATTGTAGCATTGTAGTGTAGTTTTTCTTTGTATTTTGCGAATTGTACCTGAATTGGGACCGGTTTTATAATTTGGCATTCAGAAGCTTACGTCATGGATAGTAATTATAAATTAGTAGTACAGGTCCTACTGATTGTGGCATTTGTAACCGAAATCAGTGGCAGTATTATAGGTTGTCGGTCAGTGGATAAGTTTTTCGGATATGACTTGCACGTTAATTACTAAATTGCAAAATCAGATAGGATGTAAATATTAAGACAGTTTGTGATTTGCATATGTTTACCAACTCTGGACGTAATAATTCCGGGACAATTTTACTATGATGTTACAAATTACCAGGATTTTCGATCCGCAACGGTAGATAACAACATTATTGACTGATCCATATTTGGAATTTGTCTTGTAAGGGAAACTGTTTATAATAAGAATCAAAACTTTAAATCAAAAATGCTTTAAAATCATGTAATGCAGTACATGATTTTGAAAATTCATGTACTGGCAAAAATACTACCACATTACCCCGTCTAGAGAATATAATTTCGTTTTTGTGGTGAATTCCTTCGGCCAGGAACCTTGCACCTTGTGCTTGTACATATTTCTGGTTTTGGTCTTCCCAATTTATTTGCCTACGTAATGTACACACTTCTTGGTTATAGTTGACAAGGATTCATAGGTTATGTAATCAATGTACGAAGTGATTTGTCAAACTTTTTGTTGTCTTAATTTTTAAAATATATTCGCGACGTGATGTTGGATGTAATCAAGTGGTTGAATTTCAATTAGAGTTGGAAATGTTTGCAGACGGGCTTAATGTGTTGCGGCTGTTTGCTAAAATAGGTAGGGCAAGGTCTTCTTTGCTGTTCGGTTTCTTAGGGATGGAATAATTCTGTAATGCGTATTCGTACCGTAGCTGACTGGTTGGATGCATGTGTGCGAATATTATTAGAATAATACATGAATGATTACCATAAAGACGTTTTACTGTGCCATTTTCCAAGTCGTTAGTGCGGTGTTTATAAGTACAGAGATGAGTAGAAGTTGTGGCGTGGAAGCAACAATTTTTGGCCGGGCACACCAAACAAGCAATAAAGTTTGCCTTGAGAACCTTGAAATGATGAAGAAGTTGCGTGATTGTGAAGATTATTTATGCGAATGAGAATCAAGTTGTCCTTCCATTCTACTTTACGTACGGCTTACGGCATTATCATTGTTAAGCAACCAATTATGATTGTGTACTTAACTTAGTCGGCTGGGTTTTCAAATTCCTAATGTGGTATGGTGTGTTTGTAAACGATTGAGGATGCAAGAACGAAAGGCAAAGAAAAAATTAAGTACAAGTTGGTTGGTAGTTGAAATGGCATAAATAAGTTACACAGTAGTTAGACGAATTGGTTGGATTGAGATTGCAATCTGGGTAGAGAAATTTCATTAAAAATAAGTTTACATTAAAATATTCGCAAGGATCAATGTCAAATTTCTCTGCATTTCGAGGTTTTGCATTATGAGGATTCTAGGTTGACAATCACCAATGCGATTGCTTTTAATTTTTTCACATGTTTCCGGTTGTGGAGATTTTTGTGTCGTATTACTTGAGATCACTTTTTGTAGTATTGAGTACATCTGAGACCGCGTGGAATTTTGAGAATGAATTACAAATAGAGTTTATTTAAATTAGGTAACCGTCTATTATATGATGTACAGGTACTAGCTGATCCCGTATAATCAGTGCGCTTACCTAGTCAAGTAATCGAAGTTCTGATTTCTTGCTGAAATTATAAAACTGGAGAATATAATTAGTCCCGAAACAATACGCCGAATCTAATAATTGCCTCCACACGGACGGACTTATTTTTGCCAGTTTAATTTACTCGTTAGGAATCGATGTTTTCATCTCGGGCGTGCTTTCAATTCAAGAATTCATGCCATGGTGCTTATTGTTATTACTTGTAAATTAATATAATTATTTGAGTGTTCCACTGCACACTGTGGTGTAGGATTACTCCACCACTATTCATAACATATTACAAGGTAACTGCCGGTATCTAATTTTTTGCGCCAAGTATTAATGAAAAATTGAATTGTTGATTAGTACTTTGTTCGATTGGTAGAATTACAGTACTCACATATAATGGTGTTAAAGCTGATACAATAACGAACATTATTTCATTTCAAAACTGCAATCCAATCAGTCCGCGTTGTGTGTGCCATATGGCATGAGAAACCATGTCGATCATCTGAAGGTCGCTTGATGAGCCTGGCTTTAATTTTATGTTTTGTCCGTGTCCGTGACTAAAATGAATTAAGAATTTTTTTTCGTTAAAGCTCTTGGTCTTATTGTTTGGAATTAAGTTTCATTTTTTATAAATATTTATTGTACTTTATGTTCGTTACTCGATAAGTCAAGTTTTTTTTAGCCAAACTTTGGAATTTCAACAGCGATTCTACAAACTTATTTTCGACATGAATATTATGAGATGTTAGATAGGTAGATCTTCTAGTAGATCTATAATCTTCTAGGCAGTCGTATATGCATGGAGTTTAGTCAGTCTGCTGAATTTAGTCAATGTGGCTTAAAATGTACTTATGTCAAGAAATACATATTTATTGAAATTATATTTTTAATTGATTGCTCAAAAGTATTAGTCAAGCAAGCAAGCTTTTATTTCGTTGGGGTAATCTCTTGTCCCCAAGTAATTATAAGAAACCTAGTGATATGAGCTGGAACCGGATGTGAAGAATTTTGCATTAGAATTGTGGTAACCGTCCTTGTTTTTGTTATGAAGTTTGAATTGCAAATTGGATGGAAATACAACATTTAATGTGAAATTAATGATCACTCATGTATCACTCATGTAATGAGGGTTTCTGGCTCACTCTGTCAGTCTGTCAGTGACCGCCTACCACCACCTAGCCTAGGATTGAATTTTTATCATCATAAAACAAAACCTTATGTAAAAGTTTTGAAACTTTTGCTTTGGTGGTGATGCGGATCATGTTAGGAAAGGATGCTGATGGTCTGATGCTGGTAAACGCGTAACCTAATTGGAAAACATTTTAGAACTTGTTTTACAGGCTTTACTTTATTTTACAGACAATTTTGCGTAGAACTTTGCCAAAGAAAAATCCATACCCATGCATCCATGCATACCCAGGCCCAGCCCAGCTCTGACTTGCTTGCTTGCCTTCCATGAAGTATGAAGTGGAATCGATTTTCCTTTTAGCTATAATGTTATATTTTACAACTAGTAGTACTTGTAGTAGGGCTCATAAGGTAACCTTCTTCACACATAAAATTAGAATAGGTTAAAATTATCAGGATTTTCTGTCACAAATATTTGGCAGAAAAACTATTTTCAGATTCCTCATTACTAGCCAGAAAACGGGCAATTTTGTACATGAGTCAGTAGAACAGACTGGAAGGAATGGATAGATTTTTCAAAGATTTAAAGCGGTAAACCAAAATTTTAATTTGCCCGAAAACACTCCTATTGACACTTTTTGGTTTTCGATTATGATTTTTACAGAACAAGTAGGTTCCTTGTGAGCAGAATGTAGAATATTTGACTTTTTGTGTGTTCTGTAGTAAGTATTTGTTTGGTTGGATGGTTGACTGGCTTTTGTGTATTCTTGGAAGAGGATGCCATCGTTTATTTTCCTCAGTCAAAGATGGGAAATATGTAAAGGGTTATGGCTAGTTTTTCTTTCAAATCGTTGTACTGTGTACTATGTGGTTCAGTAATATATTCGAGGACCGAAATTTGTTCAGGAGGTTTTGAAACGACTGGACATTACTTTGTTGGAATGTTTGTTTCTTCGCGGTAGAATGGATACTGTCAGTCGTATAGAATATTAGAAAACTTCCATGGAGGTTGTACCTATAGAAATGAAAATTTGACCTGGTTGGATTGTGTTCAAATCCTGGATTTTCTATATTTGACCTATTGGAGAATGTAGTAGCATCCCACGGTTTATCGCGCCTCGCAGGATTATAAATTGTTTAGCGATTTTTTTATTTCCATTTTCATGGTGAACTAAACTTTTGACACGTTGCTTCTTTAAGTTAGGGGTTTGGTGAAGTTTATTCTTTCCTAATTTTAATAAGGTAATAAATTAATCTAACTAGATACCATTCAGTATCACGATGTGCACCCAAAAATCGAACTCTGCAATAAAATAGCACAGAATCACTTTTATAAGGAGTAGTCAAAACTTCAGTCACTGCTTTCTTCTTATCTTACGGCATCATAAATATGAGAGAGTATCGCAGACAGAGAAAGCAATATCGCAGATGATTTCTAATGAAATACTTTCTTTGTGCGAGCTGGAATTCCAATAATTGGAGTGGAATGAACAATCCAAGCATTATAGACACAATCAATCTTCTACACTTTTTCATTAATATAGCTAGAGCCAGCTTTATTTTTGTCCTTGGAAAATCAGAATAATTAATTGCATGAATGCGCCCCGACATTTCAGTATTTTGTGTGCGTCTTCGAAACTTCTATCACACTTTCTCCGTCCTTGGAAGTTTCCTGTCCTTTGTCATTCAGTCTTCTTTCTTCTATTTATGGATCTTTACCTGTCTACGTGCTTTAGCTGGGATGCCATATATAGTTGACTAGAACGACGACGACGAAACGAAGACTTCGTGTATGGGCTTTATTCCTCGAAGGATCCATGTTGTTACTATCGACTTTTCATTTCCTCTTTGATTTCCTTCCATGCTCGTGCCCCATCCATTTTCCACTTTCCCGGGACTTTGGTCCTCCGAGTAGTCGGTTCTTCCCATAAACTTCCTCACCAAATCTCTGGATGGAGTTTGAAGGAGAGGATCTTCAATTGTGGTGTGGAGAAATTCGTAGCTCTTCATATAGGTATCGCATATCGGTATCGTCAAATTTATTAAGTGGCACAGTTTGTCCGGAATGAAAGACAATCGACGAGAATGGCAACCTTTGTACGATTGAATTTTCGATTTTTCTGAACAAGAGCTGATTTCAAGTTACTTCCAGGGAGTATGATTTTTTGGCTCAGCAAGAAGTACATCTGAAGTTAAGACATTGTATCATTTAAGGTTCAGTAAAAATGGATATTGGGCGTGGAGTGGATGTCTAAACACATTGCACAAGAGAAATGTACTAGAACAATTAATTTGGACGAATTTTCAAAGCTGTTAATTGTTGCGAAATAAACCAAATTAATTATTTGCATGTTTATTAGATCCGGATATAGATAGCTTGGTATTAGGATTTTTTTTAATTCTTTCAGACTCTAGAGAGATAACTTTCATGCCTTTCCTAAAATAAAGTTTCCGGACAATTTCATTTTAACTAGTCTTTAGGTCATCCGAACATACCTACTTAAGTTTAGTACGAATAAATAGTTCTTGACATGTAGCAGAGATAGGAAGCAGTAAACAGATGGCGGGAAGTGGTCTGACATTTAGGTCATTGCAAATCGGACATTTCTCCTTGGGTCATGGCTACCTCGACGTGAGTGTACAAGTCCCAGCCGAAATTGACATGACAGTACGGTAGTAGTTCGTAATACTTACGAAGGAATGAAATCGTCAGAGCTAGAATTGGAGTTGTAAAAATAAAGGGAGACTGGGATGAGATGAGAGATACACGAGGAAGTTGATCTGTGTCCCACATCCGGCCTTGCCGTCCTAGTCATATTGTTATCTTTCATTTCAAAGTTCAACTTAAACTCAGGGAAAAACTACGTTACGCACGTTCATAACCTTTCGAGTGTTTTAGTGGCGTTGCTACTGTCGGAATTGGAAGGGGTTCTTAAAGGGATCAAATTCTTTTGGCACTATTTATACTACAAGATGCACTAAAACTTACTACTTCGTGCACTACTTCATATCGCACT
>JAQFYE010004394.1:0-13468 GCA_034694305.1 Protaphorura glebata
CGCTTAAATGTGACTTCACCATAGATGAATTGAGCATGGGTTTACTATTTACAATATGCTGATATTTAAATGCATTGAAGTTGCAGAAGCGTGGGAGCGTCTTTACAATTTCCAAACCAACATCTTGAGGCAAAGCTAATCTCCATACAAATCGCTTAAATGTGACTTCACCATAGATGAATTGAGCATGGGTTTACTATTTACAATATGCTGATATTTAAATGCATTGGAGTTGCAGAAGCGTGGGAGCGTCTTTACAATTTCTAAATCATTCATCATTCATCAATCACTCATTCATCGCAAGGAGAATAAGATAAACATTTTGTACTAAACCTGCACTGCCACAGAAGGATCGATCTCGTCATATCTTGATAGTCTCTCTCATATCTTGAACAGTTTCTGTCATATTTATTCTGCTTACGGATTTTCTGAGCGCCGTGCTTCCTAGTAAAAACCTGCAACATGGAAAAAATAGACAAGCGAACAGATTACTGTACGTTCCCTTTGGCTGCAATACGCGATGGCCGTCCGAACGACCCATTCGGGCTCCCTGGCCAGCTTGAAGGGCTAGAGATCAGTTGCTGTTCGGGCGGACATCGCGTATTGCAGCCAAAGCGAACGTACAGTAGACTTTAAAATTCTCATTCCTTTTTGTTTTGCAAAATAATATTGGTATCTTTAAATTTTGTAGAATGTTCAACATTTTTAAAGAGATTTGTTCACTAGTAATTAATCGGGGGTGGTGTTATATTCTCAGTTGAAGAATTTTTTTTTCATTTCGATCTAAAATTTGAATTAGAATATAATAATAGTTTCAATTTAACAAGCCTTGTCCATGTGCTATTTCTGAATATAATAATGTGTTGAATTCAATTTTTAGGTGACAGTGTAACCTAGGACATTTTCGAAGAGGTGTAAAAGTGGCAGTGGACTTCCAATATCAGATCTTATCTGAAATAATCTCTCCCTATTGCCCTATTTTCTTCCGGTGTGCATAGGATTTAAACAGATTATTTCAAACTTTTAATTGTCTTGAAAATATTTTTAATCTTTCATTTGGATTGGATTTACTTCCATTTCGAGTCCAACTAGTTGGAGGAAACTCCATTTGATTGATAATAATCTGTGCTTAACTTTGTCAGTCAGAAAGAATTATAGAACACTCCACACAGTGAACTGATATGCATAAGAACCTATATATTATGCACTAGAGCTTATACTACTTACTGCAAATGTGGTAGAGGATTCGAGCATGCCTGGTGGAGGTCAGTTTAGGAATTCCGAATTGACGGTGTATTTTTAGCGGATTATATTGACGAAGCCCGAAAGTAAAGACATGAGTACTCAAAGTTTATACTATGTGGAGATCTTAACTATTCAAATATTGATAGACCTTTGGTATTCCAATTTGGAATTTGTTTGTTCCATCCATGTTTGTTCCATGCAAAATCGATTATAACTGATTTTAATTCTTCACGCGCGCTGCCCGCGAACGCGCTTTCAGATGAACCTGACGTCAAGAAGATTTCAAGTGTAGTTGATCGCGGTATCAGGAGGAGCCGTTACTCATCCTGCAATCCTCTTTGTGACCGACCAAATTTTTTTTCAATTTTCAAAAACAGTTAAGGTTGTCGGGACGGAGTAATGGAGTATATTGAATTTAAATTGCACTGGAGGCATGGCCAAATCAAATGGGAATTTAATATTGGGTGGTAATCGCTAAGTCTTATGAGAATTCGTAATGTTTTCCACCCAGTGTGAAAAAAGTTATTTATTTACTGGAATGACAAGTAGCGGTTTCTCCAGATACCGCAATCAACAACACGTGAAATCTTCTTACCGGACATATTCTGTAGGACTGCCCAATTTAGCTGATGTTTCCAACGAGGTATTCCGATTGAGTGTACCTAATGTGGTTCCTGAGATACGCAGAGCGCAATACATATTAGTCACCCTGCACATTGTGAAAATGAAATTTTGTATGAAGTTCTTTTTTCTTTATTTGCGAAATTGCATTACCAGTACTGTGTCTAGTCTAACAATTACTTCAACTGGAGTTTGAATTTTCAGTGGCCTAATTTGCCATGTTTTCTTCGCTTTTTTTAGAAAGAATGAACAAATGGCAATTGAACTAATTGGAAAATTAGTTGCGCAGTGCATTTGTATATGGTTTGAGTGTCAGTGCACGTCACTGGGTAAATCTGCAATAAGATTAAATACTATAAACTAAAGAAAGTTTTGACCTGTCCGATTTCGTAATTGGGGTCTCGTACTTATTTTTCTTTGGAGAGTACAGCAAACTGGATGAGACTGCTGAGAAAATGAATACCTGATTCCTGGTTGGAGTTTCTTTCTGTAATTGGTGGAAGCTTCAAAAATTGTAAACTTGTCAGTCGACTTTTTGTCCTATCAGATATTGGGTAATCAGTTCAATTGATTCCAATAACAGCAAGTTTTCTCAGAAAAGTATTAGAAAGTAATTACATTAAAAAATACCGGCAAAGAGTCATAATATTAATATGAAATTATATTTTAGTTTGAAAATATTGCATTCATCTGAAGAGTCAAATTTCGATTTCAGAAGAAATTAAAATTAATTTTTTCATTGACATATGAGATTACCCTTCAGTAGTTTATTGCATTAATACAATTTTACTAATTCGAATTAAAAACTTATTTTCCAGAATTTGGAAACACTATTTTGTTTGAGAAAGAATCAATTTGTTTACCTTCGTAACAAACTGACACGACGCGCAGGAAGTCCGAAATGAGAGGAAATATAGTACATTTTCTAACAGGTATAGCTTGTCAGATTCTCTTTTGTTCAACGGTTTGGCTCTACACTAAACCTGATGTTAGACAAGTCAGAACAATTGAATCATTCAACTATTCATTTTACTAAAATAATGACAACTAGAATTAGGGCATTGATATATACACCCTCTACTAATGCTTGAGGTTGAAGTAAGCGAAATTTGTTCCTCCATTTCGATAAATAATTTATTCTATCCTCCGTAACATCAATTTTAGTATCAATAAAATTACACAATTAATAGTCTGATTTTACGACGGCAGCCTGGCAGAGCTGCGCCTACGCACTTATCACAAAAACAAACATATTCTACTCTGCCTTGCCCTAGCTTCTTTCTTTGTTTTACACTTTTCTAAAAATTCGTACTAAACTGATTTATTTAGCTTCTATTTGACTCTGAAATCCTCCACTTAGCAATATTCTTTTTTTAATTACAGAAATTAACGACAGTAGCACTGGCGAGTTTCACTCTTTGCTGTGGAGGGTTCTATTCTCTCAGGATGACATGGTTTAAGAGAGGTTTTCCTCCAACGGAGACTCCTACTCTGAAGATATCTGGTCCAAATTGAAGTATACCCGAACTCAATATTTTCATAATTAAAAGTGCAGAATATTCTATTTGAACCATTATGCTTAGCGAAAAAACTAGGACAGTTGGATAAAAATATTTCCGATAAAATCTGAAGTCCACGTTGACCTGAATTATGTACATCTACGAAAATGCCCTAGGCTTCAATGTGTCAAATGAAAAATCGAATTCGGCAACACCACATTTTCTGAAAGGAAAACCATAGAAAATCCATATTTTAAGAAATATCGGAAGAACGGGACTTAATTAAATGAAAGTGAAATTTTATTTTAATTTCAGAATATTTTATTCATCTTGTGAGAAATCAAATCAGACCTTAGTTTTGAAAAAAATGGAAATTATATTTCTCATCTAGGATTACGGCCCATTCCCTGATTAATGACACATATAAACCACTCTCTTGTCAAGAATTGAAAAGTTTGTCCTTCTCCAAAAACTAAAGATAATAACATTATTTTGTAAAATTAGGAAAGAACGAAAGGTTTGAAGCTTAATTTGTTCCGCTGTCTACTTCATCCATGAAAACGTTTTACCTAGCAAACACGACGCTCAAGAAATCAGGAATGACAGTAAATATGGTATACCATTTTCTAGGTCAGATACTTTGGAATGTCTTGCACTAAGTGACCAATGTTGTCTTTCTGACCCACCTAAAGTTTACTACGAAATGTGTATCTTATTTTTCTTGTAGTCGTAGTCCGTACTAATTAGAAAAATAGACTGTTATGTATGACTATGACTTAAGGCGAATGTCCGTTAATGTGTGTATTTCATACTTAATGTATCTTCGCGGTCCTCATGTTTACAACACTTCACCATGAACATAAAAATGCACCTATTTATGCATGAATTAGCTTAAAACGTATCTTAAAATATTTTCTGATGCAACTTTTAAAAGATGCACATTAAACTAGTAGACGATAAGACATAATCTACTTTCCGACCTGGGATTTAGTTACGGTTTTTTCAATTCATACAGAAATGCTATAGGTTGCTTAGGAATCCAATCCACCATGTGTGTAACTCATATATTGAAAAATCGTCCTTCCCGTTTTTTGTTTCGAAAATATGAGCTTACCTAGTACGGTGGTTGTCAAATTGATTTGAAAATTTGACTTTGTAAAAACTGCAAACGCTGATCAAATTCATGATTCATCATTTCGTCCGTTCATTCTGAATTTCATCCTACTACTGTATAGTTTAGTTCATGCAGTCAAGAAATATTTAATTTAATTGTGCCAACTCTTCTGAGTTATAATGGGACCAATATCGGGATATTGGAATTTGCGTGGAAGAGCGAACCCAATTCGTTTGATTTTTCATCATGCAAATGTACAATTTGAAGAAAAACATTACAGCTTGGATAATAATGCAGATGAGTGGTTCAAAGAAAAATCAATACTTGGACGAACAATGGACTTTCCGAATGTGCCATATCTGATTCACGGAAATTATAAAATGTCTCAGGTTGGTTTAGTAGTGTTGCCAAATATGTTCCACTTTGGAGCGAGTGTCCACTTCGCCCTACACACCCACAAATGGCGACTGAGATTTCCACATTTTCATGCATTTTTAAAAATTTGTGCTTTCGTTTTCCAGACCAAAGCAATATTGTCATATCTGGGCAGAAAGAACGGATTAGACATTCACACAGAGGTGAGTTAACAAAAAAACTCGTTAATTCAAGAATTCCAGAATAAACTGTTATCAATATTCGGAATTTCAGGCAGAAAGAGTACGGGTGGACGTTGTAATGGAAGCCTTTTCGGATATGCTCCAATGGACAATCAATATCGCTTATCCTGCTTACCAACCCATGACATTGTGTGATAGAAAAGAAATCCATGAACAAATACACTCAACGTATGAATCGAAACTTGAAGGAAAACTTGGTGAAGTATCGAATTTTCTTGAAGGTCACAAATGGGTCGCAGGGGAACGGCTTACTTATGCGGATTTCTACATCTAGGCACATCACAGGACATGAGAGATGAATTTCTGAGCTGGGCTGCCGCTTTTTGCCTTCAATATAAAAAATGAAAACAAAGTATCAATTGCTGGGAAATAGTTAAACTCAGATTTTTAACAATGGGGCGCTAATGTGTGATATATTAACGTTTCGGGATATTTGGCCGCATATTTGCAGCACAACGTAGCTATACTGCACAACACAACTACTTCAAAATGGAGTTTCTCAGAAATTATTTAGATGTGCATTTTTGTTCGTGGTACTAAATGTAACAACTAAATGACCTTGAAGTGCTTTGTATATGGTTTGAGTATCAGCGGACGTCACTCAAGAAATCTGAAAGGAGAATAAATACAGCAAAATCTATCAAGTTTGGAAGATTCTCTTGGCTTGTTAATTGAGAATTCAGCATGCAATTTCGATGCTTACATAAGGCTCTTTGGAACATAGCCCGAAATCAGAACAAAAGGCCCGTGGCCGAATGTAGGGGCGACATGATCAAATCTATGGATTTGGGCGGCTATATAATTTGACCCTAATTGTCGTACCGTACAATAATTTCCGGCCCCACCCATAACAGAATGCCCAGGCCCATACCCCCGCCACATTCCCTACCCAGCCACGCCTGAGTATAGCACTTCGTGGTTAACAAATCCGGCCTTTCTGAGCCACTATACACCAGTTTCTTGCGCGCCTTTGTTAGGTATAGGGAGCACAGCGGCTGGGGTGAGGCGAGATAGCAGGCATAGCGGCTGGGGTGAACCTTACCATAAGCTTCAAGATGGGGTTTATTTTTGACAATTTTTATCTCGGCATACGTACATTATTTGGAAAATGTAGTTACAGTCACTTAACAGTGAATTTTTGTAGATTCTTCTAAAAATAATTCCCACTTGGACGATGAGATAGGTAAAAATGATTATATAAGGAAACCCTCTCTTAGTATTATACATCCAACTTATGACAAAAGGTTCACCCCAGTGCTCCCACCATCTACCGAGGCTAGAGCTGAATCAGAAACCTGTCTATAGGTGGCTCAGAAAGGCACGATTTGTTACTTTCTGTACCTTTGACTTTAAACCACCTACACAAAATATTGATATACTTATTTTCTTTTTAGAATTCCTGAGTGACGTGCATCCTACTAAAATCCTATTAAATGGCATAAATACACTAGGGAAGAAATTGAGCTTCACAACTCTTACCATTTCTTATTTTGCAAAAGAGTGTTAGTAGTTTTCAAAAATGTTCAGCTTTTTTAAGAGATTTGTTCATTTGTAATTATTCAGGGATGGGGGTCATATTCCCGGGTCAAGAGAACTTTCCTTTTCTTCATTTTGAACTATTTGATTTAAAATATAATTACAATTTCATTTTATTAGATCCCGTTCTCTCGATATTTCTGAAAATATCGAGAGAACAAGATTTAATAAAATGAAATTAATGTGTTGAATTTAGTTTTTTATAGACATAATTCAAACCTAGGACATTTGCGAGGACGCATATTTGTATAGAAGTCGAAGTGGACTTCCAATTTCTGAGTTTATCTTAAATAATCTCATCCTTTCCTATTGTATGCTCTTTCGGTATGCTGGGAGTCCCTAATTATTTTGTTTTATGGTCGGAAGAATCAATCAGTCTGGAATTCGAAATAATCTTAATTGCGTCAGGAGGAAGGTCATCTCTATTTTCCCTTATGAATCCACTGTATTTTTTTCGTCGATGTGTCTAAAATTTTAAATAAGAGTGTGCACACGTCGAATCGTATTCTTGAAATCAACGGACATACATTAATTGTCGACTTTTTAAAAATCGTTATTCAGTTGTATGGTGATAATGGTTAGTACTTTTCTGTTAGCTAGTGCTATTCGTGAATTTGACTGGGCCTGTTAATGGTAAACGATTAGTTAACGCGATGACAAGTTAAGATGATATCTATTGTATATTGGTATTTTTCCTCTCTGTTATTCCTTTGTTGTTGGAAAAATGTTGACAACAGATACCTGAAATTCCTGACCTGAATAAAAGAACTTACCGAACTTAACTAATTATTACTAGAATTACGGATAGGTGACTTAAATGGAAAGGAACCCAATCTATTTGAGAAACATGTTTGAAGATTTATCCATGTTATGCTTTTACCCTTATGTGAATTTTTGTAAAATTGAAAAGCAATAGTCAGTGAATAGATCCATTCAGCCTAATAAAACTATAAGAGTAATGCGTAGCAACGTTTGAGGCACAAGAACACCCGAGTAAACGACACTTATGAATTCTCCAAGTCTCTGTGGACTTTAGAGTTTCTTCACATTTTTATTCCCATTCCAGATTTCCTGAGCGTCGTGTTTGCTACTGTTTAAAACTATTGGAAAAAAGTAACGAGGAACAAATTAAGCTTCAAATCTTTCTTTCGTAATTTAACAAATGTTAGTATTTTTTAGGAGAACGTTGATGTCTTCATTTATTTAAGAACAAAGTAGTCTGTTTGTAATAGTCTAGTAGTCGTAGTCTATTTGGAAAAGAAGACTCACTACGATCCAGCAATCCCTGATCTTAAGGAAAAGTGCGACTTGGAAACTGTAGAAGTGATCGGACTTATGATTGGTGCTCGGGGTACAAAATTCCCAATTTTTCGAACAATTTAGACGAAGGTTCAATTTACCAAAATAAATTAACACAGCGAATCTTTGATAACAGAATCGACATTCTGTTATCAAAGATTCTGTATACATTCTACGTAATCATCTGTACAATTTTAATTCTGTGTGACGCTCCTGTCATATGTGATAGAAATACCACTTTTTTTCCATATGCATGAATGTACTTCGGTATTAATTATGTATACTGTTAGTGTTGACAACTCGCAATAGTGAAACTTGAATAAAGTTTATTTCTCTCTCAACTCTCTTCAGGGATTGTGTCATTATATATTCCCGGAAGAAAATAAGTCGTTTTAATTTTCCTTTCCAACTAAAAGAAAACCGCACAAAGGGCATGGCAGAAAATTCCCTGTCAGCATTTGCTGCATGTCGGATACATTATAGCCCTTGACCTGCCGAACAAGTTTCCGAAGATCCCAGATCAAAAAGTTTGGCCGCTAGAAATACACGGTAATAGATAAGTAATACAATAGTACACATGTGCTTCACCGAATCCGCCCTGGGCATAACACATGGCACCCGCGTATATCTAGTTGACGAACAGTGCGACTTCTGGGATTAGCACTGTCGCAAAAGTTGTTCAGCAGATCCAAATAAGCTAGAACATCCCAAAATGAAGCAAATTCGGACCGGAGATCTTTTGTCGTGCCTTTCGTGCAGTATCCTTTGATTTATTCCGAGTTAAATGAAACATTTTGGAATAAAACTACAATTCTATTTTTGCTTGTTTGGCATAGATGTCCTTATCATTTCACTATGGGAAGAATTTGAATCCATCAAAGACAAGCAGATAGTATTTGATTTTTACGATTAGAAGATTTACCAACGATTCGAGAAAACTCCTACAAGGTGGGGTACCTTGAAATGGAAAATTTAAGCCTAATATCAATGCTGGAAAATGGTTAACAAGGAGGCTAAACAAATCAATCCAGGAGATCCCGTAAACTGGAAAAAAGAGAAATCGTCCGAAATGACATTCTTTCCAGTCGAGTTCCGCTGCGCTGACAACTTAGTATTACAGAAACGAAATTCGGGCAAATCCGATTCCGAATTAATTTTTCTGGTCGGAAAACCAGGTTTTCCGACCAGACTTTTAAAAAGTTGTTATTTTTGTTTATTCGTCACTACGTTACCTCCTGCTTAGATTTGTTTAGTCTTCTTGATGGTTAACGGCTGACCAAAAATAAAAAACGACTCTGACGTCACCGACAAATGGACACTCATAAGGTTGTTATGCGAATTTGTAGAGAAATAGGAGATAGGGAGATCAATATCATCACCCGTGTTTACTAATGGCCACCTAATGAAGTAGGATTATTGTAATATTTTCCAACATTTTGAAGTCAATGAAACGAAGTCTCACCTTCAACAGCTTGTTATTTTTGTGACGTCAGAGTCCTCTGTTATTTTAAGACAGACATAAAACTCCGACAATTGTCATTTATGTAATGTGCGTATTTTCAGTATCCGAATTATTTGTGGCTGCACAACGTAATATTGATGCACAACCCGACTACTCCAAAATGGAGTTTCTCAGAAATGACTAAGATATGCACTTCTGTAAATCGAACTAAATGTAAAATCATAATCTACATAGTCGCGCAGTGCATTTGTGCCTAGTCTTAGTAAAGTGTCAGTGCACGTCACTCGTTAAATCTGAAATAAGAATAAATATTAGATAAAATAGGTAGTTTCGAACAGCTGATTGATTGGAGATTTCTCGCTACGTCAGGTCTCTTTGAGAAAGCCTGTATCTAAAGAGACTGCTGAGAAGTGAATACCTGATTCCTGCTTGGAGTTTTTGTCTCTAATTGGTCAAAGCTTCAGTAATTGTAAACTTGAAGGTTTGTAAGTCGGTGTTTTCTCCCAACAAATTTATAAACGCTCATAGAAAAGTATTAGAAACTAATTACTTTAAAAAATATCGGAAAAACATCATAACATTAATATGAAATTATATTTTAGTTTGACAATATTTAATTCTTCCCAAGAGAACTGAAATTAAATTTCTATTCCAAAAGAAATTGAAATAATTTTTCTCATACAGAAATATGACATTACCCTTCAATAGTTTATTGCATTAATACAGTTTTACTAATTCGAATGAAAAACTTATTTTCCAAAATTTAAAAAAAAATAAGAAAGAATGACGGATTTTAAATTCAATTTGTTACCCGTTTAACAAAGTTTTACAGCTTACACAACACGCAGGAAACCCCAAATTCGAATAAACATTGTTTTAGAAGTACTAGGTTTCGTTTTTTTGATCTTCTTTTGCTTCACTTTCGGTTTGTCATGGCTCTAATACCAAAACTGATGTCACAGACAAGACAGAATAATTAAATCATTGAAATATTCGTTTTACAAAAATAACAACTAGAGTTTAGGCTTTATGGCAAGATCTCGACAGCTTCTACTAATGCTTGAAGCTGAAGTAAGGGGAATTTCTTTTCCTCCATTACGATAAATGAATTATTCTGCCGTGACTGTAACATCAATTTTAGTGTCCGAAAATTATACAATTAATGCTGTGAATTTACGAGGGCAGCCTGGCAGAGCCGCGCGGGCAAAGTTTTCACAAAAACTAACAGATTCTAGTTACCCTGACCCTTCCTCCCTTATCTCGTACGCATTTCACTAATTTCATCAAAACTTATTTATTTAGCTCCTATTTAACTCCTAAATCTTCCACTTGCAATTATTTTTTCAAATCAAGAAATTAGAGAAAGTAGCACTGGTGCATTTAACTATGTGCTGTGGAGGTTTCTATTCTCTCGGACTGACCTTTAAGAGAGGGTTTTCTCCAACAAAGTCTCCTCCTTATACAACACTCTGACGATATCTGGTCCAAATGGAAGTATTCCCAAGCATAATGAAATGCGTATCTTATTTTTCTCGCAATAGAAGTCTGTACTAATTAAAAAAATTGGCCGTCATGTTTGACTATGCCTTAAAGGGAATGTCAATTAATGTGTGTATTTTATATTTAATGTATATTTGCGGTGCTAATGTCTACAACAGTTCACCCTGAACACAAAAATACAGCTACCTATGCATGAATTAGCTTAAAACGTGATCCTAAAATATTTTGTGATGCAACTTTTGAAACAAAGCACATTAAACGAATAGAGGATATGAGTTAATCTACTTCCTGCCGGGCCAGTTCTGGTTATGCCAGGTTTAAATTTAAGCTATAGGCTACCACAATTAAGCAGACTGACTCAAAGTGGGTTCATGATCACGGTGTTCGAAGCATTTCAATGACTTTTTGTTAACATGTGCGCTTCAGAATACGATAATGTGGTCTTTAGCAACCCTTGATATAGTAACATTATTGGAGAAGAGTCATTCAGGACTGAAATCTAAGAATTAATTCAATTGATAAATTGCGATGTATTGAACTGAAAGTTTTGAATTGACTTTAACAGTTACATAACTTTATCCGACTTTCTGCTCAAGCATTATCAGGAGTGTCTGTACCAAGTTTTATGTATATTAGCATTATTGGCCTGGAGAGTAATACCAATCAATGGGCATTCCAACTTAAGTGCATCGAGACTTTGATGCAAAATGGAGTTTCTAAGGAATATTGAAATATACAACTGTTTTGAGTGTCAGTTGGCGTCAGCGTTCAATATATCTGGAAGGAGAATAAATATAGCAATAATTAATAAGTTGCAACAATTCTGCTTCGGCTATAATGAAGAATTCTACATGCAATTTCGATGCTTCAAAAATGGTAAACTGTGGTACAAGGCCTGTATCCAAATGTAGAGCTGACGTGATCAAATCCATGGATTCGCTCATATTCTTGCGGCAATCTAATTTTCTGGATGTATTTGTCCAAAACAAATCTTAAAACTGCTTGAAACAGATTTTGGCAGGAGTCCTGAGGTCATCTGTTGACCCCTTGGTCACAAGGTAAATTAAAGGTATTGGAAATTCCTCAAACTGATTCTAGCTTGGGCCTCGAGGTCATAATTTGGTGAGCCCTAAGTCACAAGGTCAATCAATTAAAGTTTAAATTATCAGAATTGGTTGAAACAGTTGGCATTGATCATCTGGGGCTATAGCTAATCGTCAAGGAGAAACCAGTGACTTTTCTTTTTGAAGAAAAGGTTCTACAGGGTGGCACGTAACCTTTGCTCCCCCCTGGCCAGGACAATCAGGAGGAGTCGCACAAAATATGAGATACGCATTTTGTAGAGAACCTTATGAAGGGTCTAGGGAGCCATTCCGCCTGAAAATCCGATCCGTGTAGCGTGACTGACAAGCGCTTAAGCAAAAATCGGCATGAAAAAACGGATTCTTCAACGATAATTTGCCAAAAGCACGCTCAAAATATTTTTTTTTCGAAAAATCTGCGAATGCTATCTTTTTTGCAATAATTTTATGCAATTTCTAAAATTTCATTAGACCAGTGTGGAGAAAGTCAATTTTTTGCTGGCAAGGCATGTGAACTCAAAAATCTGATTTTTTTCACCGAAATGCCCTGCAAGCAACAAATCGACTTTTTCCAAATCGTGCCGTGAATAGTGAAGCATGATCGACTCTCTCTTCGAGAAAGGAAAACTTCAACATTTCTAAAAAATTTAAAATGCACCTTGACGGGTTGAATATTGAGTCGGTGTATGGAGTCAGCTGTAGTTCAGTTCATTCGGACATACACTATCGGACGAAAGTTAACATACGCCCAGAAAATCATTTTGTAGACCGCATTTCTGGAGATAGAAATTTGAAAATATACATAGACCTAGAAAAATCCATTACCAGTTGTAGGGCGTGATTCATTTTCAGAAATTGGGAAAAGGTCAAAGGTCAAAAATTTTGACCCGAAAAGTACATTTTCAAGTAGGTCACCAAAAAATTCTCTTTCGCCTTTCTATTTTTTATCTGGAGGGTTTCCAAATTCTGAGCATTTTGACGTATTGTACACCTCTGTGCGATTTTTTTTGGATTTTTAAGAAATATTTCAAAAGTGGAGAAAGGGGTCTAAGGTTATGAACGCTTATGGTGTTGAACTTCACAATGTACGATATAGACGTGGTACTATTAAGTTATTGGCTGAAAGTGCTTCTCTGTACCAAAATTTACTACGAAATGTATAACTCATTCCTCTTGTAGTTATCTAAAGTCTCTCTACTAATTATTTAGAAGAATTGGCTGTACTGCTTGACTAACCGTAGGCGAATGTCAATTAATGTGTGTATTTTATATTTAAATAAATAGATAAATATTGAGAGTTTAAAGTCCGGCTACTTTCACCCTTTGGGTTTTGTCACAGACTTCGCTCTGATCCGATCTAATCAAATTGTCCCGGACTCTGACTCCGACGCATGGAGGACACGTAGTGTGTAAGGTTAGACTATACTCTGCACCCCCAGTACAGTACCGCCCAGAGCTTACACGTGAGCCAGCAGCATCGCGCCAACCCTAGT
>JAQFYE010004395.1:0-13466 GCA_034694305.1 Protaphorura glebata
ATAACTGGACTTAAGGATTCCAAACTCAGTGCCGATTTTATAGAAACCTTCCTTTTCAGACATCACAACTCCCATTAAATTCTTGTGATCACCCCTTCCACGATCAACGTCCGGTATTC
Organism: Protaphorura glebata; assembly: GCA_034694305.1. Taxonomy (NCBI): domain Eukaryota; kingdom Metazoa; phylum Arthropoda; class Collembola; order Poduromorpha; family Onychiuridae; genus Protaphorura; species Protaphorura glebata. The sequence goes on from JAQFYE010004395.1 coordinate 120, forward strand.
ATGTCAGATAGACATGTCAGCTAAAGTGTCATAGTCATGAACAATCTATCAATAGCCCGAGTACACTTGGGCTAGTCCTGTTGCAAGGGGGCTAGCCTATGTATACTCGGATACGTTCTTAAATGTATTGTCTTACATCATTTTCACATGTCAGCCCATGTGGATACGCCCGAGTAAACTTGGGCTAGCCCGGAGATACCTGAGCTACTCGGGTTCGAAGGGGACTACCCCGAGTCGACTCAGACTAGCCTGAGTCAACTCGGCCTAGCCCCCATCGAACCGGACTGGCCCATGTTCACATGGGCTGCAACACACAACACACACGAGCTCTTTCTCTCCTCCTTTTTACCATATTCTAATATTTTTCTCCCGTTTTCTCCTCCTATCCTAGATAGGAGGATGGGAACAATTTAAAATTATTAGTATTAATGTTATACTACTGCGGTTTTCTATTTTTCTGATCAGCATCGAAATTGAAGTGTTTGACTTGAGGCTCATTTGGTTATTTTGTTTTAGATAAATGGAGTCCTGCTTTGCAAATCCGAACGGTGCTTCTGTCTATTCAGGCATTGTTGAGCGCACCAAACCCTGATGATCCTCTGGCCAATGATGTGGCTGAACTATGGAAAATGAATGAACAGGAAGCTATTCGGAATGCGCGTGAATGGACCAAGACGTATGCTATGGCGAACTAATTCCTCATTTCACCCTTAAAATTTGCATACATTTCAGTATAAATTACATAATAATACGATCAAGATATAAGGATATTAAGACTCATATTTCGCGTTTTATTGTGATATTTATGTTCCATTTGTAGATGCAACGATGTAAGAATGGTTTTTCCGTAAGGCAGGTTAAAGTTACTTAAAAAAATACCCAGTAAACGACGATTGAGGTTAAAACAAGGCTTTTATTTGTTATAATTTCTCCGATGTTGTCCTGATGGAAGTCTTATTTAAAGTATGTTGAGTAGGGAAAACATTTCTACTATGCATAATTCAGGAGCTAATAGATTTTTCGTATATGACGAAAGACGTTCAAATGAAAGTGAAATGGGTCTCAAATGGAAGAAGTTTGAGATCCGAGCAAATGAGTTGAAAGAAAATATTTTAGATCAGGCTGAAACTGCCACTTGAGGGCAGTTCGGCAAAGTGCACATGCTAATTGGTATATCAGCAGATGATTGAATTTGTCTTCGAGTTCTAGCTTCAAGCTGATTGAAGAGAACTGGTTTCTTGCAATACGTACACTCCTAGAAAAAAGGGAGTAGAGAGGTGATTAACGTTTACAAACAAACAATAAAATCGCATATTTACCCAAGTTTAAAATATCGACAGTATTTTGTTCTAGTAGATTTATTTAATCAGCAGTAAAAGTCTTACATTTAAGCATGGGCGATCTCGAAGAGGAATTCCCAAATCTGTCCACACTTCGACCAGGTCCGAAACAAAGACGTCCATCATGTCTTCCGTGTGATGTGGGGTTGGCGCAATACGCAATTTCTCTTGACCCCGTGGAACTGTTGGGTAGTTAATGGCCTGGACATAGTGACCTTTCCGTTTCATAAGCTCATCAGATAGTTGGCTACTCAGGGAAGGATCTCCAATCTGTTAATCGATTAGTTGTATATTCTTAGAATGATTGTCGAATTCGGAAGCAAACTAGGGATGAAAATATTTAAAAGTTAAATGAGCTTACAAAAACTGGGATAATGTGAGACGGTGTGTGTTCCACCGAAATTCCAGCATTCATCAACCGGTTTCGCAAATATTTTACATTGCTTTGATGAGTTGCGCGAAGTTGACGACCTTCTTCGGATTTCAAAATTTGAACAGCAGTCAGAGCACCGGATAGAACAGTTGGTGGTAAAGATGTCGTAAAAATGAAGCCAGCGGCATAACTTCGTACCATATCAACCAATGAATCACTTCCTGCAATGTACCCTCCAATATTCCCAAAGGCTTTTCCTATAGCACAGAAAGTACATAACCGTAGAAAGAATTTAGAAAACATGTTTAGACAATTATCGTGTCAATATTTTGACTAATATTTTACCGAGAGTTCCAGAAATGATATCCATTTGGTGGAGAAGTCCCTCTCTCTCTCCAATCCCAGCACCATGTTTTCCATATAAACCAACTGCATGGACTTCATCCACGAATGTAATTGCCCCATATTTACGAGATACTTCACAAAGCTCTTTGAGGGGGCACACGGCTCCAGTCATAGAATGAACCGTTTCGAATGCCACAATTTTTGGAATCCGGCGATCAAGTTTTGAAAGTTTCTCTTCCAAATCGTTCGGGTCGTTGTGACGGAAGATGTGTTTCGGAACACCACTATTCCGAATTCCCTGAATCATGGATGCATGATTTCCAGCATCCGAGAAGATATGACAACCTGCATTCGTTCATATTTTATTATTGATGTTCTTAGTTATGGCTAGTTCTTTCAGATATGACAATTTACCAGGGATAGATTTGGCCAAAGTAAATAGCGTGGAATCATTGGCCACAAAGCAAGATGTAAAGAGGAGAGCCGATGGCTTTTGATGCAACGAAGCCAACTCGGTTTCCAAACTTTCATGGAAAAGAGAATTTCCTGAAATATTCCGAGTTCCCCCGGCTCCTGCACCAAAGTTCTCAAGTGCCTCTCTAATCACAAAAAAAAGATAACAAAAGGTTAACAACAGACAACAGCGGGTGCTAATTATAGACGGTCTAGCTCATACCGAACAGCCAACTTGACACGCGGGTGACAAGACATTCCCAAGTAATCGTTTGAGCACCAAACTGTGATTGGGCGTTCACCCCAGCTATATTCCCGAGCCTTTGGGAAACTTGTTGCCAAACGGTTCACTTTCTTAAAAATCCTGTAGGAATGATCCTGTTTTTTTCGCATGATTTGATCCCGAAAGAAAGTCTCATATTGAAAAACTTCCCCGTTTTGGGGTTTCTCCAACTCAATTACGTCATTCTTAGTCTCTTGACTAACTTCTCTCATCGTTCCAGGTGGTAAAAATGGGCACTTGCTGTCCGCCGCAGTGCGTTCCTCAGCTATTTCTAAGTAGAATATTTATTTTAAGAAATTTATTTAATTTTTTTTTAAATAATTGATATTTTTCTAACTTTGAGAAGCCGGGAGGGTTGACAAGACGCGGCTAAAGACCGGGCATTGGTCCCCATACGCTTTCATCAAATTGGATCCATAGTTGCGGACGAATGACGTCGGCAGACGAGTCAAAAATGGACACGGCATTTTTTTTATTTCGCTGATTCCTGCATGTAGATTGTGAAATGAAAAGGAAATGACATAAGTAACAAAATATTCACACAGCAAACTGTTTGCTTCAACAAAAATAAATATATAACCGCTTTAACGTTTGGAATTTCGCATATGGCTATATGTATAGACTTACGATTTCCTTCTACAAATTTCGTTGTGTCTAATGTCTACTCCACACCACTCCCGCGTAGCTCCTTAAATTTAGTGACTACCACTGCACTGACAAAACCTACAGGAATCTATTTAATTTTGATGAACACTCAATTTATGATGACATTCAGTGGAATCGGTATAAATCGAAGCCTTTTCTGTTCCTCAAATTCCACACAACTAAATTGTAGAACCAAAAATGGCAAGGAGGAAAAGTATAGAGAACTAGAGTGAGGTGGCCGTGGCTGGTAGAATTTTACGACCTCAATTGATGGGAATGTTTAAACAATCAAGTAGGGGCACAAACGTCATCACACTAGCAACGCGTGTACAATTAAAACGCTTTACCATTACACTCCCTGTCAATTATTGTATACTTACTTAATTTAATAGGATAAATCATATGTATATTTACTCTACAGGGTGACGCATATGTATTGCTCCTTCTTACAAATCCCAAGCTATAAGCTCCCGGCAATATTCTCAAATTCATTCCAGCTATGTCGGTGGTATGACATCAACTTCATGCACTTTACGTTTGATTGGTGTCAGAGCTACCGCCATCGCATAAAATGGAAATTCCAAAAGTGTGCATCTTGAAAGAAATAGCTCCACCAAATATTATCCAAAGCGGCTTCTGACACTGCTAACTTTGTGCTAAGCCGTCCGAATAAATGAGAACGGAAACGGATAGATGATAAACAATGTCAAAAATTGCGAATGTTGAGCGATTCAAAAGGAAACTGCAAGAAATGTTTATAGCATCTATTTTCGGTCAATAACCAATGGATGACACGATCTCGGGATTAGGCTTAGCGCACATTTTTCACAATGAATGGTGAGAGCCACTATGCAGACATCGAATTTTGTCGACGCAAGCGTAAGATTATTTTTTACAAAATATATTATTATTGTCAGAATTTTCTGGATGCCTTGCCTGGGATTTGGTGTGTTGAGGATGCGACAACACAATGAATATTTGACACCCTAGTTTATTCGTATGTGATCTCATTAAATGTAGAGTTGTCTAAAAAGGTCTACTGGATTGTACTGGAATTGGATGCTAGTTTTCATGATTACTAACGAGGATTAGTGTACAATTGGTGTTAGATTTCGAGCCCTTTATTCAGTTAAAAAGCTTGTAACAGTGGGAGAGATAGACATGGGAAAGATAAGAACCAATAAAATATATTATTACTTCATATTTTATTGCCGAACAAGTACTCATACTCACAACTAATATGGACTTTGCACTTCTTGGCAAATAATAATTTTTATTTGTCCTGGGCAATGTTAAGGACAATTGTTAAAAAACAAGTGAGTCATGCACGAAGGATACATGCTATCCCATTTAATTCACATCCACTGCACGGATGCTTCGGCCAATCTCAAATCTCAATTAATGGTTAGAGTCATAAATAATTTTTCTACAATTTAAAATTAACTTCAAATTTTTCAATTTCTATATTGCAGCTCTATACAAATTCTGTAACCACTACATACATTACACATTATGTGCACGTGTGTAGGCGTTACTACATTTAATTTCCGTCAAATTTCCTGTTTAAATATCGTCCACAATGAATAGAAGGGTTGAAGGTCTGAAGTAGTGGAAAATGCTTTAGAATAATTGAGGAAAGTAGAAATCCATTTAATTCAGGGTTATGAACAGCGCAGCGCCTTGGCAAAAATATTGTCATAAATTTTACAAACAAATTATGTTATAATGATCTTCTCTTCCACATCCACAGTGCATTGTTTTGAAAACTGATACAACTATTTTGACCTCTGTTCAGGGTTTTCATGGCACAGTCTAGGAAGTCCTGGAATAATTTTCAGAACCCTATCCAATGTACAAAGCAGCCGATACACTTTGACTTTGTACGAGGTGGTTCATAACTATAACACTTACTTATCCTTTCGCCAACAGAAGAACCTCTGGGTTTCCAAAAAGTAGTGCGGTATACATTTATATAGAGCACTTATATGTGTAGAATTACACGATATACGAAATTATACAGAACCAGAAAGGGGTTAATCGTTTATTATGCACGACCCTGAGAATTAAAACCTGATAAAAGAAGTGTTAGTTGGCTTGGCCCATTGTCGCGAAATCGCAAAATAAGTGGTCATGCTAATACCTTACGTAGCCAAAGTCATAATGTTTGTCCTTACTGTACAGATCAGATCACCGGGCTGACTTTTAAGTTACAATTCATTTCAGTAGACTATCAGTCAATTGAAAGTTAAACCAGTTCAGACCAGACGTTTTTCGAATGTCGTTTACGTTCCCAACTATCCTAACACCATACACTACCACTTTGTGACTCCTACTAACTGTATGCAAATTAATAAATCACGACGTGCATGTTGGCTGATGAAGGATATCCGTTGTACAATTGATTGACAATAAATTAGCATCCGATGCCAGATGTAGAATCACATATCTGATAGAAGTTAGAATTTGAATTTGAATCTGATAATAGACTGTCTTTTGTGAGGGTGTGATTGGTATAGTGATCAGACAAGTAATAAATGTATTGAGAAGGGAATGAATTATCGGAAGAAAAATCCTACCAGATAACGAAAATCCTCTGAATCTGATTATTAGATCATCTGAATACACATCATCAGATATCCGTTAGATTTTCGACAAAACGATCCCAGGATTATAGTAAATGACATCCGGATCACACACTAAATATCGGTAAGATTAAGGCTCCGATAACACGTTTGTCTGTGCGAGACTGGTAATTTGACTCTGAAAGTTTAGGTTGATATAAGCAGTTATCTGAATCTGGTATAAAGTTGTCAGATGCGATAACCTGAATATATATAAGATCAAGTAGCTCCGTCGATGTCTGATTCGTTCCGAATTATATGATGTGATTATGATATATGACGCCTTAGATCTGATCTCTGTTGTATGGAAAAGTATTAGAATATCTCGAGATTTTCCTTACTGGTCTCGGTATGATTCAAAATATCTCGTATTTTCAGTAAAAAAAATGGATAATTCGAGGAGGTTACCTTACTAGTTCCGACTCCGAGTTACTTCACAAACGAAAACTGTATTGTAACTATTGAAAATACTTGTTGGCCGTCCCACAGAAAGGTGACTATTGTGACTATGTGTGAGTGAGTGATATTATGTCTTTTGACTGCTTGAATAGTTTTAAAATGAGAGAGTGAAGTGTTTGAAGGATGGGTTGTGACTGACAAGTTAGTTGATAGTTAAAGTGAGAAATTGCTCACCTCGTCGTCCAATAAGTGTTGCTGTTGGGCCTTGTTGAGAAGTAAATCGTCTGACCAATACACCACTAACCACCACAGTCAGATTATTGAGGTCACCTGAACATCTAATCATTTTTACCCGTGACTTCTGACGCTTCACTAATTCAGATATTGATATCAATAGTCAGTACCAATGCTGTTACTACTGGACAAAATTAGACTCTCTAGAAGGCAAGATTATCTTGGAATGTCTGGATGGCCACCTATAACGGTTGTGTGCAAGAAATATAACACCTTTTAACTTTCATTTTCATCAGACTCGTTGGCAGCTTGTTAAATACTCTGGCATTTTTGCAGTGAACAATAGTCTTATTTTTAGTGGTAAAGTACTGTAACTAAACAATGATTCCATCCATCCATGTTCGTCATTTAATGTCTACATTGACTTTGCCACAAAACCAGTGCGTTTTCATTCAATTTCAATTTCAATATAAATTTCAACAATTCACATGTGGCTGTTGTCCTGTGTTCTGCACAACTTTTTGTTAACTTCCACGTCAACTTTTCCATTTTCAACTTTTCTACTTTAGTTGTACTTGAAGCCCTCCGGGGCTCTGACTTGTAAGTCATCTTTACCTTTTAGAGTTAATTGATTCTTTTGTGTGCGTACGTAAACACAAAAATACCAATACAAATGCAGTGAATAAGGATTACTGACTACCTCCGGCATAATGTCTTATGGCGTTTGACTTTCCATATAACCTCTCAAAGGATTTCTTGTTCAGACTAGTCAATTCTAATTTCATCTGTAATAATGTCAAACTGGTAGGATTAGAGGCATGGCCGACCAGTAAATTGTTTCCGGATGCGTGGGCACACTTAAACGGCATGCGCTTCTGAATTATCATTCTTACATTGCATGAAGTGACAGCAAATTAATTGTCTAGACTGCTAAAGTTGTGTAATATTTGTCGTTTTGATTTTATATTTGGAATATTAGAATACGTATGACGTGGGAAATTCTATTTTCTTGAACATTCCCAAAGGAGTTGAACTTGGACTACTTTGAAAGTTCCATTCTGCTAATTTAATTTACAATAACAAGTTCAAAATAATTGGTCAATCACAAAATAAAGCATTATAGTGTTAAAGCAAAGGTTATGTCCAAGAATGCTGTTTCATGGATGAATACCTTGAACTTGTTGATTAATTAAGATTACACAGCATTACAGTATTTATTTTATAACCAATCTGTAATGCCAACAATTTCGGAGCCCTTTCTTTACTGAGGACAGGAGGTAATAACCTGCGTCACGCCTGAAACTATATTATATCAGTGAATATCGAAACTTGACTTATATTTCTGTTCTTCATTATGACATACAGAGTTAAAGTAATGACTTGAGTAATCATCCACAAGGCGTGTGTGTTAACAATTTAAATATGTATGTACCGATTTAAAGCCCTATACTATACTTTTTGTACACGCTACTGTTTGACGTTATCTAAATAACCTGATCAATGATAGCAGATTGTACCAGCATTTTGAGCAAACATAGAAAGTTTATTTCATTTGTTAAATTCTTATCAAAATTAGCATGCTCTAATCCCATGTGGCATCTATCTTTTCGTTCGGTTAGTGTTCTGATTACAAATCCGAGGAATTATATACTTTAACAAGAACTGGCGGATTTGAAAGTTATTTTTTAACAATATATTTCCTCAGAATTTGTGGTGCTCAAACGATAAAAATGAACAACTGAGCAATCTGTGTGGGGGTATTTCATGACATACCCCATCCAGTGTGTGTTTCCACGTTCAATATGGTCTTATTTTTGGATTAAAATATAGACATCTGGGATACACTAGTACAATACAAAGAATTATATTCTCAAGTAACCACTTTTCAATGATTCGGAGATTTCAGTTACTGCAACTTAATGTATTGTGTTGAGGAATACACATGTGCTGTCAATTTATTTGCTGCCAAGGATTGTTATTGTCAAAATACGAACGTCATGATCAAAAATATATATTTACATGGAAAGCAAGTAATTGTAAACCACATTGGCTTGCGTGGCACAAATACATTTAGGAGCTGGTTCACAGGTGAAATGAACAATTAAAGGTAAAATGAACAAATGAAATATGACTTTCACAAGCAGGATTATTGAGTAAAGGTGACCTTCTTTCTCGAATTTCTCGTGTGCTATCAGGCCGGCACTCATTTACATAGCAGCCATCTTTATTGAGGCTAACCTGTACAAATGACAGACCAAGCCATTTATTTTAGAATCTCCGGATTTTTAAACTGCCGTGTGAATAATATAGCAATAGTTATATTACTGCATCGTGTATTCGATTTGGACAGCACGATTTGTGAGAAATTGAAAACCTCTACTCCGGCTATATCATCTGGTCCAAACAAAGGGTTGAGATTGAACAAGCCTAGCTCAGCCCAGTGATTTCAGAGTTAAATTCCAAAAATTTCAACCTTAAGCGGATGGACGCTTAATAACAAAACTGGATTTAGAATTTGGGGTACCATGATATGAATCTCACGGGACTTCCAATTCGAAGAAGCCTCATCCGGCACAACTCAGATGACGCATTTTAGGGTTAGAATCACTCAAAACCGACCGACCGAAGGATTTACCCAACCATTGATGACTTCGTCGTCTTATAGGAAACAAATTGACAACGATACAACATTTTACGTAAACACGTAAAATTGCCAAATTCGGCAGAATTTTTTTTATTTCTTAATTTCTTAAGAAAACTCCTTATTCTGACACATTTTAAACTCACTTTAGCACGAGCAGGCAAGAGAACTTACGCATATTTAGCCACACTGCACCAACAGTTATTATTAAATATCAGTTTGACAATATTAATGCTAATTATTGTAGAAACAATTAGCCTTTAAACAATATACAAGGGGCATACCAAATATAGCAACATAGTAAAACATATTAAGGTTTAATCCTCTACTTGGGGCATGACGCGTAGAAGACTTCGGTTAAAAAATAGTTCTGGCTGTTATGTTCCTTATTTATTTTATTTTCGAAATTTTTCTGTTCTCTCTCCCGTCTTATTAACTTAACTAACAAATAAAGAAACGGTTATCGAGTAAGCAAAAAAGTAAAGCAAGCGAACATTGGTTATCAACAAAAAAATACGTAATGCCCCGGATTCAGAGCAAAGTTAAAATTATTTTCTGTCCGCACTGTACATATATTATAGAAAATAAAATAATAATGAAAATAACAAAAAAAACGCTCAAAAGTGTCTTCCAACTGGTACGAAGTATTTTGTTCTCAGCAAACTATTTTGTACATGGGAAGACCCCAAGCTGTCAAGAAACATCATTTTGGTCTCGAAAAACTCCTTTTATATTTCAATTTGAATTGTGAACCACATCATGTTAAATGTGTCCATTTGCCCTGCCAGTCTTAATCTTGACTTTTTCAGACCCAGCATTGAATTGAATCATTTCTGTGAAGAAAGTTTTCCCTGAACCGGAGCGGGAGAGCGTTCGACTTTGCGGGTCTCTTTCTCCGCAGTAGATCAGTTCACTGTAGGCCTGTCTGTACTGACGATTTGTCACAGCGTAAATGACAGGATTGATCACGCTTGACGCCCATGCAAGAATAGAAGCCATGATATGAAGTGTAGGAAGCTTTACCTGAAAATCCAACAAAAAACAAAACAGAGAGTCTTTAAATCTGAAGAAAGTCTCGCGCGAACAGTAATGTATTGAGACTACGATTGTTGCTAATTTCTAAGCATTCCACGGTAATTCTATCGGGTCGGAATATATGGCGAAGGTTATTCGTATACAGTTATCGGGATATCATATCAAGAATTGGCCGAATATCTGCGTTAATCGTGACCGATTGGTTGCCAACACAGTCGACTCAAACGCAATCGCAGCAAATTTCAGTGCTAAAATTGTAACCCGTACAAAATGGAAATGGCACAGGTAAACACTTGTAATCTTTGCTAAAATGCTGAAAGAAACTGAGCTAATTTTGTGACGACACAAGCCTTGTACCTCTGTTTAGGTTACAGTTTAGACACCCTAGAATTTCTCACTATAGCCTATCACAGTGCCATAATAAACATTTTTGAATCTGCCCGGATGATAGCCATTGATTATTCCCCGGTTCAATCCTTCAAAAATTTCTTTCAGAAGGTCAAAATGCAGTCCTTTAACCAAATCCGGAAGGCTGTCAGAAATTAGAGTCGAATAATAACTAGGGGTGCTAATTGGGACATTTCTGAAAACATAAAATCTAACTACAGAAATCTTGAAGGAAAGGACGAGTGAACGGCCGTTATTATAATGTAAACATTTGTGTAAGATAATTATAACAGTGGGTCAGTCGTTTATAACAGAATAAAAACTGATTCAGGGATTTCAGAGACGTTAATCCTGCCAATAGTCCAACCGTGTACTTAGACTCGGAGTAATCCCGATTGATCTTCGCTATTTCCAAAGGAAAAACTATATCACTTCTTCTTTAGACTTTAGTTACAGAGCTTACTTCGTCATCTACAACGTTACATATCATCAACGGAAGAAAGCAAAGTAGAAAACAACAGAATATGAGTAACATCATTTTTGTCAATCGTAGATCGTCTCTCCTCTGGGAGCACCCTTGTCTTTCAGTCTCGAACTGTGGTCCGTTTCTGCATAAAATGGAATTAGTCAAATATTTTTCTTAAAAATAATTTATATATTATCAGGTTTAGTGTTAAGATTTACCGGTGTGTCATAACGTTCAGTCGACTTTGTCGAACTTTGATAAAAATACACGTGTAACAGAAAATAATGACAGCACAGGGGGCCAAAATCCCCAAAATAAATAGGAACTTTTTAGGTGAACTCCCATCCTTTTTAAGAATTGTGCAAGAAAAGGTTGGAGGATCCAGTCCAAGACGACCCCAAACTTCCAGCAACGGTGGAATCAGCATGGCAAAACCGAATATCCAGACAAATGCAAGCATGGCTACAATATGCTTCCAACGGTAAATTCTATCGTACAGAGTGTAGTGTGAAATCAGAATGTATCTGCAACAAGCACAAAGAAAATCTTTCAGTCATGAAGTAAATGTTTAAGTAATGCTTAAAATTTAGCTTTAGAATACTCTATGGATTTTGTTCCAAATGTGCTAGGCCAGTGGTGGTTTTGTACGGCTACAACCTGGTTGGATCAATGATGCCACAACTTAACCTCGGACATCGAGAAGCGCACTTGACATAATCTGAGGTCAGTTCATTTGGACAAGAAAAAATTAGGAAGCGCAGCATATCACACATTTTATTGTAGACAAAATCATTTCATCATTTTACAATACTCATATCTATCCCTAGGAAAAATAATTCCAAAGCAAATTAAACTAGAATTAAACCGCTACTATCAAATTGTGAATTAAACAACAACTGTCAAAAACATTTTCGACTGAGTCTAAGTTACAAGACTGTACCGTTATCGCACTATAATGGACTTTAAAGCACTTTGCCAAATTTTACATTCCTGAAATAAGCGGAAATGAAATTCTGAGGAAAAGCCGATTTGGTCTCGATCGATGGCTAAAATGTTCAGCAAGGACGGGCGAGTGTCGTGGTGAAATTCATTTTTTGATATTTTGAAGTTTTCACGACTTTACAGCCAGAAGTTCATGAAGAAATGGCTGAAAAACACTGAAAAACTTATTCTGTTTTATCTTCCACTTTGTTCTGCACGCGAATGCGCTTTTGATGGATCTGAAACATTTTGTCTGAGATCACATTTGAGCCGATCTTTCCGATAAGGTATTCCACTGGATTACCCATTGCGGTTCCAGAGATACGAAGGAGATAATACATATTAGACACCCTGTAACATAGCTGTACATTAATAGCTGTAAGTAAGTATCTATAATAATTGCTATATATTATAATAAAGTCAATGTATAATACACAAAGCCCTCCATTTCTACTAACATGAATTATGAACTTTTAATCTTATTATTTCAACTTGCAGTTCCTACGATCTCTTCATAGTATCCAGTACACCGTCTATGTAACGTTGAATAAGCTAAATTAGTATTTCATTGAGATACGTGAGAACGAAGTTGTGAAACTCGAACCTACAAATACTATGTACGCACGTAATCCGTTTGACCTGAATAATATGTAACTTACCATTTGTTGAACACATAGATTACGAATCTAAAGACATTACACTAACTTTTGTAAATGATCCACCTGTTTGTCGTTCGTGAATTTGTTGAAGGATCAAACAGTGATATAGAAAAGGACGCATTATCGGATTGTTTTAATCTAATAGTCGGTTATTACATTAACTTAAAATTGTACGTCATACTAGCCATTGTGCACTTACAAAAATTCTAGAATGAACTCTTTTCCAGTTCCATGATGTACATAATGTATACCATTGACATTTTGCGTAGGGCTGGGTGTTAACCGTGTGCACAAAACCAAATGTCTTTATTCAAAAATGTATTTATAATCAACATTCTCAATCATGGTCATTTACTAACCGGGCCAGAATTTTTGAAGTAACCAGTACGTACCAGACTCCAGTACCAGTACTCGTGAGAAAGCACTTCTTGATCATGTGTGGTCATCAAACTCTTTTGTGCAATTAACATCGGTATTTGATCCTG
>JAQFYE010004396.1:0-13465 GCA_034694305.1 Protaphorura glebata
CCCGGGAATATTCCCGGGCATATTCCCGGGAATATTCCCAAAAAAGAAAATGCCCGGGCATTTTACAACGCTAGTTCTGACTGTCTGACCTGCTGAACCCATACAAGCATTTAATCTATGCAAAATACAAATTACACGAACTGCTCTTGTTAGTGTATATTCGCCCTTATGATGAAATCCTAAAGTATTTTATTGTGGAGAATGGCTAGGCTTTCCAATTGGTGTGCATTAAAAGTTAAAACTCCATTAGAGAAAAGCCTGTCCGCAACCACATTTTCTGACGCAGGTATCATACCCGCAAATACAATCCATAAATGCGTCTGTGTCTTTTTGTATCTTACTAAAGATAGATGTACTTAATGTCTCGGCCGATTAAAATCTTAACCTTGACTTTATCCTTGGGTTCCATGATTTCCTGTAAAATGGGAGGGTAACTTGCCCTACTTTGTTGAGAGTGTCCTGAAGTGCCCCACCGGAGCATATGACCTACAGGCACGCCCAAAAATGGCGGAATTTGACACTCTCTATACAACTGATACTGACATACTGAATCTAACTACTGATGAAGTGATTGACTAAGTTAACAAATTAACGAGAAATGACTTCCGGAAGTTTATCAGTAAAACGATGATCAATTTCACCAGTATTTTTAATTCCATAAATCAATAACACATTAATATGCCCATATAAATTTGATTGGTATTCATTGGTCTTGTGGTTATCAGGTGATGTGTCGAAACATTGAGGTCCGGAACAACTCAGGATTGTAAAAATTATGAAGACATCCGCTACTTCGGACAGCCAGAGTGACATGGTGATGACAGCAATGGGAATATCTTGAAGACACTGGAATTTCGAAATAAAATTAAGAAGTATTTGCTTTGACCATAAACAACTGTAATAGCGCTGGACTTACGAGTTTTCAAGACATTCCGAATGGGGATATGAAGACAACGAACTGGCATAAGTTTCGCTGCTCCAGATTTCCTCAACGACGTCGTAGAACAGAGCCCTCTGTCCCGAGGTTTAGTTCAAGAAATCACAATCAAAGCCAGACCAGAGGACCCCCTTGAAGAATATGATGAAGAACTAGCCCAAGTCGGTCCTTTTTATACCGTTTTGAGTACTAGCCAACGACCTATTTTCGCGGACACACAGTATTCATTTCCTGGTTGAGAAATTACAAAATAACATCGTGGAATTGTTATTTCCACTACCCGGAAATGTCAACATCTTTTCACATAGAATTTTTAATATCCGGGTCAGGTACTTAATGGAGCCGAGTAAAAATCGAGCGATAATAATTGAGCAGGAAGTGTCCAAATGGTTGGTATTGCCCATGCCCATATTTTCGACATGACAATATTCGATTACGCTCGATTTGTTCAAAGGAATATGCAATATACATTCCGATGGCAAGGAGGAATCCTCGACCTCTTTCAATCAACCAGAAAACACTGTCAGTCTGGCAGGATCAGACACCCGAGAAGGAGAAATGACATAAGGCTGCCTCTACCACTATAGATATGCTTTTGCTAAGACTGGCTGATACTAGCAACAGCCACGTATGCAAAGTGTGAACGTATGCTGCTCTTCAAGTGATGAATTGGAGTGCATGACAAGAGTCAGAGTGTCAAGTTTAGCCAGTACCATATCAATTTAAAAAATATTTTCGTGGAAATGTTAGACATTCCTGCTTTACCACTGTCTATCTACACTAACTCGAACCCTCATGCTTTCCCGACCTTTCAACCACTCTCCACACCCTCTCTACCACTCTCGACGACCTCTCTACTCTACCACACTTTGCATCCTCTCCCCCACTCTAAATTACTATGGGCTGCTATCCAATGGCGTCTGTTTATTGAAAATTTGAATGAGGTCATGAAATCATATTGTAAAATAAAAATTTGTAATCAGTTACCATGTGCCTGACTTGTTTCGTGTACGCAGGAGAAATCCAGGATAATAATTCCCTAAATTCTAAGGAAAATTAAATTTACTCTGTAAAATTTTAGAACTGCCATACTTGCAAAATAATGTCAAAAAGTTGAGTGAAATTAGCAGTTGTCCTGGATGTTTCTTCCGAATTTTGAGTATCCCAGACATATTGTCTGGGATATTGTCTGGGATGTCTTTATGTGTGGTTTAGTGACAAGTGGTTAATTCTTTCCTTAGGGTAATTAGTTATTTTAAGGTTTATTTTTTAGTCGATAGGTTACTTATCTATGAATTAGGCTCTGTATTGACGAATATCTCTTGCAGTTCTCTGGTTTGAATTAAACGTCTAAATAAAAAAAAATAAAAAATTGAAACATTTGGAAAGACTAGTTTTAGCAGTCGTACGCACGCGTCATTCAATGGGATAGCATGTGAGGCAGCGTTTCCACAAAACGAGCAGCGTAATAACAAGTATGTCGACAAACTGAAAAAATAAACCCTAAAGTCAAAGCTTTCTTTCATCCAACAGCTCAATTGAGCACCATAATATTGGGACTCACTTTACGAGTACGCGATAAACAAATCTCCAAACTCACTAAGCGCAGAACGTAGATCGCTTGGTCACGAAATGGCTGCTGGCATTTGTTTGCGCGACGCATTCCATTACCTTGCCATGGTTGAGGCAGTCCATGAAAAGTCCTACGCAAGCGTGGCGTTGTCGCGAGCTCCGAGGGAAGCTGCCTTCCATACGGAGACTACTGTGTCCATGTGGATGGCAGCATCCGTCGCACTCCCAACAACGCCACGCTTGTCCAGCAAACATCATTTTATCACTGAAAGATTACTGATGTAAATGATACTGAGCCACCACACCTTCAAACCAGGGCACTTCTCGCGGACATTTACCTCAAATGAATCATAACTTCAACAACGAAAACAACCAACAACCCCGAAGTAACAATAGTAACATGCCACAATGTCACACGTTCATGCAGGGATGGTTATCGGAATTATTTTTTTGAATTACGATTCTGATTATTTTTCCGATTATTTTTTTCGGATTAGGAATTGGAATTCCGATTACGTGGAATTCCGATTATAATTAAAATTATAATTCCGATTATGAAAAAATTTCGATTATGGAATTCGAATTAAAATTCCAATTATTTTTTGAATTTCGATTATAATTCGAATTATAATTCCGATTATTGTTTTTCGGATTAATTTTTACGAACAACCGAAGAATTATTTCTTCCTGCATTGCTGAAATAAAAATGTCAGTATAGTCCTCACCAGGATATGACCTTTCAAATTTTTGACCACTTTACGCGGTAATCTCCCAGATGGTACTACCATTTTGACCTGCTCATGCTCTTTTGAAAATAAAATTTTGAGAGTAACATATCTCTCTCATAGGCAGTCAGACATCGTATCTTAGATATTCGAAAGAATAGTATACGGTCATTAGTTTATAGCTTTGAAATCCATGTTAAAATTGTAAAAAAAAGTAACAAATTGTTCAAATAATATCTTGAATCTTAGTGGCTATACAATTAAAGAAGCCGAGTGACGATTGACAAGTGGTCAATTGGAACTTAAAAACTGAGTCTGACTGGCGGAACATGCGCATTCGTAGGTGAAATACCGATTAATTGGAATCGGTATTATAATCCATATAAATTTGTATTCCGTCCGATGCGGATTCCAATTACGCCCGAATAGGAATTCCGATTATAATTCGAATTCGAATTAATTCCTGAATTCAGATTATCCGATTCGAATTAATTCGAATTATTTATTAATTCCAATTATGATTATAATTATGCTCCAATTAATTCCAATTCCGATTCGAATTCGGATTCCGATTACCATCCCTGCGTTCATGGTACACCCAAATATGGTGCACAACAATTTGCATATTTTTTAAAAGTTTTATTACAATAATTCTTGGAATTGTCTGTATTTCGAAATTTTAATTTTGACTAAAATAATTGAGTTGGAGAAAGGAATGCTGGCAATTGTCCAAAACTGAGCTCAACTCGTCTTTGCCGTGCCGTGATGTGTTGGAACTTCTTTGGAATGCCGGCATGCATGGTTTACTGGTGTCGATTTGCGGTTTCTGCTTCTAGTTTTTAATTTCTTTCTGAATAGTTATAATGGAAATCATAAACATTTTCAACAGCATAAGGGTCAGCAGATTAGCACAACGACAATTAGGTATACTCAACAATATTTCAGATTTTTAACTAACTTTTGTGGGGTTTGAAATGTTTTAAGTCACAAAAGTCAAGAGTTTCATGCTAATTTAAGTTTGCAGATGGCCACAGCAATCAAATACGAGATCTCCCATATTTTGGTATCCCAAAACCGCTTAAAATATATATTGATAATCGCAGATAATCCTAAGATTGCGAATAAATCCAGAACAGTGGATTCTTTATGTACCTATGACATGGTTGGGACCAATGGTGGATAAACTCATGAATGATGCCTTCTATATGGAAGTACAGCATTAGTCGAGAACAAACTGGTATGGTGTCAAGAAAATGACGTCTGGTCAAATAGGAAGACTTCTTATTAGTCTCCGTCTCATCACTTTGTGTATCTTATTCTTAGTCAGTGGACACATTTCCTTTTGTCTTATTATTTTACGAATATACTCGAAATAAGTGACACTGTTGTCGACAATTTGTGGAACACCCTGCACACAAAACACCTAATTTTGTCTGCAGCTTATAAAATGAAAGAGAGAATAAATTGCACACAAAGATTTAGTTCTCTATTTTGATTAATTGCTCGACATAATCATTCGAGTTAAACATGACCTGCAAAGAGAGGTAGGAACGAACAAGTGACTTAACCGTATTTTGCTTAGCATGGTTCAAATTCGAAATGAATTTTTACTTCTATCAAACTTCTGAGTTCATGTACGTACCAGGTGCGGTGGTGAGTCGGAACTTGGACGGAATCCGTGCACGCACCGTTTACTGGTGTCGCCGTGTAATCAAATCAATAATGCATGCTTCCCAATTGAGGAGCATCTTGAGTCAATTCAATTCGATGCCGAATTTACACCGGCTAGCGCTTCTTGGTTCCCCCAATAGTATGATCAAATGCTAAAATATTTTATTCTGGAGAATGGCTAGGCTTTACAACTGGTGGGAATTAAAAGTTAAAAATTGATTGCAGAAAAGCCTCTCTACAACCACATTGTCTGCCGCAGAGATCATACCCGCTAGTACAATACATCGACGTGCATGTGTCCTTTTTGTATCTTAGTAAAGATGGATGTACTTAATGTCTTGGCAAAATTAAAATCTCACCCTTGACTTTATACTTGGGTTCCATTATATCCATTAAATTAATAGGCTGACTTGCCCCACTTTCGTGAGATTGTCCTAAACTGCCCCAACTGAGCATGTGACCTATGTACAGCATGCTCACAAAATGGCAGAATTTCTCACTTCCTACGCAACTGAGCTACTCGTAAATCTAACTACTGATGAATTAATTGACTATAAGTTAATAAATAAAGCAGAAATGAATTCTGGAAGTTTAACGATTAAACTATGATCATTTTCACCAGGATTTTTATTTTCATAAATCGTTAACAAATTATAGTGACTTTGATAACAGTGGCCAAATGAAGGTGACTGGTTTTCATTGATCTTGTGGTTATCAGATGTAGCGTCGAAACATTGAGCTCCGGTACAACTCAGGAAAGTCAAAATGATGAGGAGATCCGCAACTTCGGACAGCCAGGGTGACATGGTTGTGACTCCCACTGTAATCGTATTCACACTGGAATTTCAAAATAAAAATTAAGAAGAAATTTTCGCTTTCATAAACCATTTTGACAGCGTTGGACTTACAAATCTCCAATCAATATTGGGATGTCGAGAGGACGGCGAAACAGTAGGGAATGGGATCAAGGGATGAAATTAGGGACGAGGTTGGGGATGGAAATCCCCGCCTGGGGAAGGTAGCACAGGAACTGGTGGACCGGATGGTAAAATAGTCCTTCAACTCGCGGTGCAGTTTAGTTCAAGGACAATCAACCAGTCGTGTGGTTATCCTTGAAGAAGTGGATGAAGAACGAGCCCAAATCGGTCCTTTTTATACCGTTTCGAGTTGTAACGTACAGCCTGTTTTTGTGGACACATGCAATATTCATTTCCTGGTTGTGAAACTGCAAAATAACATGGTGGAATTGTTATTTCCACTACCCGGAAATGTCAACATGCTTTGGCATATATATTTTAATATCCAGGTCAGGTACTTAATGCAGTCGAGTAACGATCGAGCGATAATAATTGACCAGGAAGTGCCCAAATGGTATTGCCCAAATTTTTGTATGATAATATTCTATTGCGCTCCATTCGTATGAAAAGGATTTTACAATAACAACCTAATGCTAAGTAGAAATCCTAGACATGTTTACAGCAACCTCGAACATTGTCTGTGCGACGGAATCGAACCCTTAACAAATAGAAATGACATAGGGCTGCTTTTACCATTATATAATATGTTTTTGCTACGACTGACTATGCTCGACTAAATAGGTGACGCATAATTTACCTGTATTTTGTGGCGATTTAATTCGTCCGAGGGGTCATGACATTTTTAGTCATGTGATTGTGTAACTCGTTAATAAAGCCCCGCTGTTTATATTAGAACCCGGTCAGTAACGTCTACTTTCCCTACTTTCTCCATGCGCTTTTATGGAGAGAGTGGAGAAAGATACATCATTTTTCTCTGCGATCAACCCCCGAGGTCACAGGTCAATCTCAACATCATACGGTCATGATTCAACAGATTGACCTATAGGACATCGGGGGTTGACCGTAGAGAAAAATCACAGATGGAAAAGTTGCTTGTCTCAATGAGTGAAACAACTTTTGTAGGGGTCATTTTTTAGGTTATGAGGGAACCGGGGGTCTAACTTTGGTGACCTCTGGAGGTCACCAGAGTTGACCTATCGTGTTGGAACCTGTACAAACATTGTTCAGGATGTCAAGGGCTACTGCCATCACACCGATGGTAGCCCAAAGAATCGGTATACGTATTATAAAAATGTGTTTTTAAAAAAATGAAGTTTCAGTAGATTTTTTAACGTTAAGAGTTGTAAGAGGTGGTGATTCAAGATTTGCGATGGCCCCTTTAAAGCTGTCAAGGCCACATTTTGACATGAGCCAATTGCTTGGGTAGGTTAAATTTTCGAAAAAATTCCTGGAAGAATCCGGTAATAATTGTTTCTCGCGTCCCAACCAACAGATTTGAGTGGTGTGGAAGACAATCTCGGAGCACACATTCGTAAAACAAACTGGAGTTTATTTCGAGTAATATATTCCGATTTTTCAATTTAACTTATATTACATTTAAATTTTATTAGTGTGAAGATTCATCGAAATCGAAGTCTAGATATACACCTTTCAGGTTCACAATTTTAATTACAGGAAATCAAGAAAGTATTCAAAATACAGAGAATGGAAATATCAGAATTTTAAACCAGATAATCGCACTCAGATCTCGTCTGAGTCAGCTATGTCTGTACACGAGTGTGCGATTTCATATGGAAATCCATTCCTTTTTTTTGTTTGAATGCTTTCTGGCACAAGTGACACGTAAAGTTCCTCACGTCAGAGTGAACCAGCTTATGAACTTCAATTTCACATTTCTGTTGACATCCAAAATCACAAAATGGACATTTGAATCTATGTTCCTTCCGATGCACTTGCAAGACATGATGTCTCCAAACCGCCTGTGTCGACAATATTCGTCCACATTCTTCACACTCTTTCGGTCTCTTGGATGGTTTAAGAGCTTCTTTTTTTTTCGATTCTTAGAATTTCTTGATTTCTTTTTAATCTGGGTAGAGCCCTTCCGGGACACAGTAGAATTGCTACTCTCTCCTTTTCTGTGCATTCGGTCATGGATTAACAGCAGGTTGTAACGGTCAAAACTAACTTCACAGGTCCCACAAATGTACGACTTCGTATCCACTGAATCTGATTACGATTAAACAACAGTTTAAAATTTTGGAAGTAAATTCTAAAAAGGCGGAAGCTAAAAGATTATATTTACCAACACTCACCTCCATCCGTTCGTTGGGCGTCTGTGAATTTTGTCACACCAAATCTCCCTCCGATTTCGGACTTGACGGAGTTCGAAACACTTTCGGTCGAAGTACAAGCAGTGAATTCTGATGCGGAGACAAGGTTGCCGACTAGAAGGTCATCATGCGCGTCCATCAAGTACGAGTTTCTTTCGCTGATAAAATAATTACATTAAATAAGTAATAAATCATCAAACTGAAATTAAAGTAATAATCATTAGACGTACTGTTTTATATCAATGTCGACATCGACATCAAGAGCAGTCCAAGTTGTTTGACAAGTATTGAGTTGGAGTGGGTCTTTCAGAACTCCAGCTCCAGGGACTTCCAAATTATTCTCCAAGGGCAAACTGATTTAAAATAAAAACAAATTTTAGTCTTCCCTCAATAATAATAGTCAGACTTTCTTGGTATAAACGACGATTAAAGGTATATGTCATCCCAGTTAGCACCCGTAAAACTCATTTTGATAAATAAAATATATTGTAAATAGTAATTGTTAACCTTTCGTGGTAGTTCATTGGCGATTCATGGCGTATAAAATCGTCGCCATTTCTTTCTGAGGGTGTACATTGAATTTGAACATGATCCTTATAACTATGACCAATATCTCCGTTTTCATGGTTTGAAAATTTTGGAATTGTGACGTCATTCATAATTCGAACACGTCGTTGAGGAGAGAGCTTTCGACCGACTTGTCTCTTACGAATTTTCTTCAACATTGACTGAATCGACCCAGCCGTCAACTCTAAATTGTTTAAAAAAAATTTGTAAATTTAGTTTTAAATTAGTTTATAGTGTCATCTCCGCGAATAGAACGGTCATTTAAGTTTCAAATTTTCTAAAAAAAAGAACGTATAGTTAAGTATTTCTTTAATTAGGTATTATAATTATAAGAAACAAATGAAACAATTATCTTTAATCTGAATTGGACTTACCAGCACCAACTCTAATTCTCATTTCGTTTGTTGAGCAGTTCTTCTCAGTTTCCCCTCCAACATTTATTTTTTTTGAATTTTCTTTCAATTGATTTTCTACTAAATATTTCTCATCCAATATTTTCTTCTCCAGTCTTTCCAATTCCTCCAACATGTCTCGAATACTAAATATTTTGTAGTAACACCGATGACAGAAATCAATTCCATCAATTCCTTTCACTTTTTGTCCCAGATGAGAAATGTCAAGAATTTGACACAAAATAATAAAATTCTCTTGGGTACATGTTGGATTGTTCTGGATTTCTCCAGTGCACAGGAAACAATTTTGAACCATGGTTGACACTGTTTAACCTGAGAAAATTTACTAACCTTCACAAAACTTTGTGTTAAAGTTTTAACTCGAAATTTTTGGAAATTCATGAAAGGCAAAAAAGTTTTGAAATTAAAAGTAATTTTTCGCGTTCACTTTTGAATTCATAAGCATTGAGCTTCAATCTGGGGAAAGGTGCTAGTTTATGGATTTTATCTTTGGTTCATGTTTTTAATTCAAATTATTAAATCTGAGACATGCATGTTAAGATAATTTGACGTCGGGATTTACAACCTTATCAGAAAGGTACATTGGAGAACAATGATATATGTTAGCCCCTCATGTTTTTCTGCGGCTAAAAAGGCTTTTTCTGTACTGGATTTTCTATTAATAGGGGTATCTTCTCTAGGCTGAATGGAATGCAACCCAAGGCAATCCAAAACAGTCCGCGATACTTGATCATGCATGCCTTGATGCCTTTACGGCGAATGTCAATTTATTGAATGCACCCTTACCCAACTTATAAATGTATAATTTAAGTTCATTACCAAATTGATTACACTCTTTTCTATATATAGGTATGCCAGTAGTAACCCCAAAGAATTGTTATTTGTCCATAGGGGCTGACTACTACATTGGGAAATAGGTCTCTCCAATGAGCACCTCATTGTTTACAAAATGACGTCGAGGTCAAAAATTTAACATTCATTCCAAGCGCTTTATATTTGGTTGCCACGCGGAGAGTGGCGGGGGGGGGGGGTTGCTAGGAATTTGATCATTTGCAAAAGTGGAGAGTTTGCAAATTATTTTGACTACTGGCTTACCATTAGGGGAGATGTTTTATTTACCTTGACATAAATAGTATTTTGCAGTATAAAGTGGTTAAACCATTTAATTTGAAAAGAAAGCCATACACTGGCTGTATTTTGGATATTATGTTGTAGCCGTTGACCTCTTGAACAACTTTTGTGAATGCATATCCGCGCTTTATACTAAGTTGAAATGTGGTGTCTGAGATCCCATTTGAGCTGATCTTTCCAAGGAGCTATCCCGCTTGGTTGTAGCTTGTACCTCCTGAGATACGATGGCGACAGTACATATTAGTAACCCTGCAGCACTTGCGGATCCACCATGTCAGTTTTTCACTCTCTTTTAGGATGGAATGATCTTGCAAAAAAATGTTAAGCTTTAAATATGGAATTTAATAATAATAATATTGAGAGTTTCTAGTCCGGTTACTTTGGCCAGAGGCACTGTCACAGACTTTTAGCTCAGAGAGGGTCCAATCTGCACCCGGGAGAAGGGAAAACCGGGTGAAGCCCGTAAAAACCCTCACCACGAAATAGTCGGAAAGGAACAGGGATGGGACTACCGTGCCCGGGGATCGAATCCCGTACCAACAGAATAGAGGACTGGACTGACCTACTGATAATTCAATGTTTCATCTTTGATGCTTATGTTGTGTGGGCTATGATTTTTGATGACTTAAATAAACTTACACCCAATCCAATCCAATCCAATGGACTGTCTTGGCTCTGGTTATATATGGAATTTACGACTGTAATGTTGGTAAGGAGTGCCACATAGCCCCGGTGTCCCAATACGCCCCGCCTATCCTGACATATTATGTTCACGAGATCGACCCTCGATATACGCCACAAATTGCACAGGGACCTTATTAGGACAACAACGGGGCGAACTAAGACTCTGCAGTCACACCTACATTTGGAATATCGGAAGCCCATCGACGTTGCGATGTTTGCTACAGTAAACATTTTGGGACGATCCTGTAATTTCAACCTTAGACTAATAGCGATAACAAGTGTATAAGTGACTATCAATGTCCAATTTGACAAAAACCTCTTAAAAATCGGACTTGCGTCAATTACATTGGTAATTGTAATTTCAATTACAAAATACAATTACAATTACGTAATTGTAATTGTAATTCATTACCTTCAGAATCCCAGCTCTAATTTGTAATTGTAATTAAATACTTTAGAAATTGTGTGTAATTGTGTCATTTGTAACTGAATTTGTATTTCTCTCAATTACTTTCCCAATTACTTAAAATTTTGACCATCAAATACAAAGATGTTAACTATGATGTTGGCACACATAAAACCGTCATTTCGAGAAAGCAATTTGAATTGTAATTTGTAATTGTAATTGCATTTTCAATTACAATTACGTAGTTGTAATTGAAATTAATTACTTTTCCATTTTTGTCCACGTAATTGTAATTGTAGTTAATTACTTTTGAAATTTCGCCATGTATTTGTAATTATAATAAATTACAATCAGAAATGAGGGTGTGATTTGTAACTAATTGCATTTTGACCAAAGTCTGTTAAAAAAGACGACCAATAGAATCGACCAGCCTAGAATCCCTATTAGAAGGCTGGCCTCCAATAAAATGCGGGGTCAAATAAGGTGTGAGTCATTAATGTGGATTCGGAAATAGAAGGCCGGTTCGAACACAATACAGGTCTCTTACATTACGGGCATTTTGGAGTTGTTCTATTACAGCTCAGCTTGTACGTTAGAAGGTAGTCCTACTGTCCTACATTTACCATATATTTTCAGGGTCGATAATTCTACTTTCAAGTTTGTCAATTATTTGGTTAAATTACGCCTGTCTGTAACCTGTTGCAAACTCAGTTCTGTTTGATTTAGAAATAAAATCGGATTTAAAAACGAAAAAGTGTCACTTTTGAAGAAAATGTTTATTAGAAGCCGAGTCCGAATAGAATGCGGGTCTTAAATGCAACGCGGGTCTCTGGGTGCCCGATTTTAAAAAGAATTCTAATCCGGAAATTACGGTAACCAAGTAATTGTATGAGTCAAAAGTACTTTTAATTCCTATTTATTATGTGGTGAACGTTCAACAATATTTAATTTTCCATCTCGTCTCCTGCCATCGTTGTACAACAAATCGAACAATAATTACAATAATAGTAAGGATCAGGTTGAATTGTTTGAAGAACCATGTTTTTTGCGAGTATGGTCCCGAAGGAAACGCTGCTCAGAATAAATGCTAGGACATAAACGACAAGGAAAGCTTCTCTGAGAAATGCTATGAGTTTTTTCATGACGACTAACGCTACTCTTGTTTTGAAAATATTTAGAGCAATAGGAGCATTTGAATAATACCACACCCCCACAAGTACACAATGGAGCAGTTCCAATTCCAGAAGTAAAGGAAGAAGTGGAGGAATTTCCCTCGTTTTTCTTGTTCGTGTCGTTAATATTTTTAGAACGTCTCCTCGGTTTGAAGTTCACTCGGTCTTGGACTAACATCTGATTGTAACGCTCAGGACTCACACCACAGGTCCCACAAATATCGGTCGTCTTATTTCCTGAATCTACAATAAAAAATAAATTCTTTGAAAAGTAGTATCAAAAATTGAAATATTATTTTAGTAATTATATACATTATGTACTCACTTCCATCACCGATTCCTCTGACACTTGTGAAATTAGTCCCCTGGAATTGACCTTCTGACTTGATGAGGTTAAATAGGCTTTCGGTCGAAGCACCAGGTGTAGGTGTAACTGGGTCACGTTCAAGTGTGTTACTGGTTTCCAAGTTGAATTCTGATACGGGAAAAACATTGACATGCTCAAGGTTATTGCGTACTTCCGGCAGGGATGAATTAACTTCACTGAAAATTAAATTGCAGACATCAAATTAAAATTCTTAGGATCCTGAATATGAGATCCGACTTACTATTTAATATCAATGCCAACATCTTCAATGTCAGAAGTACAAGTTTCCTGAGACGACTGATTTCGAATGGTTCTGTAATAGCTTCTTCCAATGGAAGACTGAAATTAAGGAATATGTATTGAGTAAATTCGAATGCCGAAAACTCCTGGAACCATGTTTATGTATACCGGATGTCCCAAAATCAACCTATTCGTCCTATTTCCTCAATTTTAACTTTATATGAAAAGTGAAATAGCCATTTAGTTAAAAAAAATTAAAAATTTCAATACCTTTTCGAAAAATATTCGCATTTTTTTTCAACTTTGTGATTTATTTTTGAATTTTTGTCTCTTTTGTAGAATTTTGAGGCCAACACTTAAGGCGAAGTAAGAGGTTTCGAGACTATCGAGACCAATGAACCTGAGAATATTAGAAATTACTGTCAAGTCGGA